>VZTX01011820.1:486753-548570 GCA_013400915.1 Pardalotus punctatus
GCCGCGGCTGAGGGGCGGCGGCGCTCCCGCCTCGCCTGCCCGTCCCGCGGCACCTGCGCGGCGCGTCCGGCGCGTTAAACACCCAGCAAACGCGAAACGGGGAAGCTCCGACATCCCCAAATTCAATAAATGTGACAGTCGGTCGGGCGGGGCTGGTCCCGGGCGGGAACCGAGGGCAGCCGGCTCCCCGGGGCATGCCCTGAGGCGCCCCCGCTCAGCCCTGGCCGGCTGCGCTGACCCGCGCGGCTCCCGGCGTGAGGCGACATGTCCGGACTTCCCCGGCCTGTCCGAACCCGGCGTGGAGGGCAGGACAAGGACGTGGCCCCTGAATGGCGCGGGCAGCACCGTACCTCAGCTGTCCTCACAGGGAGCCCCGCCTCACGGGAGCATGGAAGGAACGAAACTTGTGTCGTTTTCAAACACGCGCCGTTAGCGATCCAGCTCCCACCTGGACCGAAAAGCCTCAGCATCACGAGCTGAGGTGAAGCGGCGGGAGCCCTTCCAGGATCCCTGAGGGGTCTGGAGCCCTCTCTGGAGATCGCTGCAGCAGGCGCTTGCTTGACTTCAGCAGCTCCAGCTCACATCACCTCCTGCCCGTGAGTCCATTGCTGTTTGAACAGTTTCAGAGCAGAGAACAGGCTGACAATGCCTGTCGCCGTCACATGCAAGAACAGCTGCCCCTCTAGATCCATTCTGGGCAGGAATCGGAGTTAGGGTGCCGGACATAGCCCATTCTCCCTTGCAGGACACTGCCCAGCCCCGGTATCTCCCTCATCCTGCTGTGTGCAGCAGAGCCGATCTGTATCCTGGCCTTCCCATCACTTCCCCAACTGCAAACCCTTTCCAGAATCAGGAAGTTCCTCGCTGTATTGAGAATGATCAAAAGGTCCGAAATTTACATGCTGAAATGCAGTCATTACTATTACGAAGCACAGTGCTTGCTCTACCAAAACTGAGAGTGGAGCCAGCAGAGTTTTGCCAAGGACAGTGAGAGACTCAGGCCCTCCTGGATGTAAATGTGGCTTCCTGAGAGCCCCGTGGAGGCTGTGAGGGACACCAGTCTGTGGTGACTGATGGGCAAAAGCAGGCACGCAGGCTATGAAAGGCTCTTCAGAACCACTGTGTGAGCATGCCCTGCACACTGCTCCTGGCAGGGGAGTGTTCTCCTTACCACAGTGTCAGAACCAGCAGCTCCTTTCTAAGTGATGACACTCTTCTCTCTGCTCCCAGATCTCCCAGACAGGTAAAAATCAGTAGGGGAGTAGGGGACTGTTTTTTCCTCATTGTGTTTCTAGTTCTTTATAATATTGCAAGTAAATACTCCATTTTCTGGTTCTACCCTGAGAGATATGGTTCAGATAAGGGAAAGATAGAGAAGGACAGAGAGACAGAAAGTTTATTAACTCACAGGGTGTCCATTTCTGCAGCACAGGATGGTCCAGTGAGACAACCAAGTCATGGTCACACTGGGTGCTGGTGGCCTGGAGTCACCTGTGGCCCCATGCTGTTGGGATATGGAGTGGCAGCAGCTGTGTGTGTGTTGCTTTGTAGGCAGTGAGCTCTCACATGCCCTCGCCACCAGCTCACTTCCCTGGCATTGCTGGTGTGATGGCACAATCCCACAAGGACGGGGAGGGCAGGGCCTGGCTGCATGTGCCCACGCCATCTTTCTCTCTGCAGCAGCCCCACCTTTCTCCCAAGTGTGTCTCAGCACTCACTCCCAGCCCACCCACCCCAAAAGTGCAGGGTGCTGCACAGTCGCTGTAGGTGGCTGTGCCCACACCTGAAATGAAGGTCCAGAGCAGAAAGGGTTGTGCAGTCCATGTCCCAGCAGATGTCACACCACAAGGGCTAAGTAGAGTCACAACACATAATCCTGTTGCTTTTCCCTAAGATGCTCCAAACCATTTAAAAGCTACAGCCTTGATGCTGTCATGACACTGTAACATGGAGCTGCACTTGCTCCCGCTGGATCAAACTGTCTGTGCATTCAGCAAGTGCCACTTCCAAAGTGATGTGGCTGCACTTGCCTGGCTTAGTGGCTTTGGCTTGGTCTGCCCTTTCTCTAGCTCTTTCCCAAATCTCTTCAGAAGCAGTGAAAGAACAGAAGGGCCTCGTCAGGGAGCTGGGAGGGAGGTCAGGAGGCTGGTAGGGACATCAGGGGTGATGTGACCCAGCACCTCATGTCCTGGAGAAGATGCCTGGGAGGTCTGTGAGGATGTGAGGCCCTGCTCACTGCCGGGTGCTGTGCTGTGAGGGAGGCGATTGCCCTCGTCGATAGCATACATATCAAAGCACCCAGAGAAGAATAAACAAACATCTTTGGCACTGTGCTCGTCTTCCATGAGCCAAAAGGCAGGTGTATGTGTGTGTGTGTTTGTGTGTGTGTGTGTGTGTGTGTGTGGATAGCAAGTTTTCCAGCCGTTTCCCTGAACTCAGCCCTGATGTTGCAAGAACTATCACGGCCTCGCCTTGATTTATACCACTTGTGGGTAAGATGACTAAGAAGAAGGGGGGAAAAAAAAAGAGCAGAACAGGAACAGAAATCCCAGTGGGAGCACGATGAGGGTGTGTACGGATTTGGTGGGACAGTCAGGTTGGGGAAACTGCAGCCAGAGCTTCAGGCAGTAGGAAGAAGAGACCACAAAACCACATGATATGTGTCATGATGTTCCACCTAAGATACAAAAGCATGCCACAAGTTTTATGAAGGCAACTCTTTGGTAACAGTAAAGAAATTAATTCTTTTGTGAAATTGTAACATTTTTTCTCCTTCAGATGAGTTCCATATGTCCTCGTGATTTTTTACTTTTAAACACAGCAGTTTAGAACAAATCTTAAGTAACATTTAGCCTGCGTCTAAAGTAAATATTTACAAAAAACATTAAATAATGGTGCTGATCTTTGGAAAATGTGTATTGCTCCCTACCTGCTACTGTTCTGTGCCTATCTGGAGTAATAGAGAAGCTTTTAATAAAGCCCAAGGCTGTAAAAGCAGTATAACAATGTGATTAGAAGTAATCAGATGGAAAATACTGACTGTTAAAAACTCTGAAGAGATAAGAGGGCTAAGCTGCAAAGGGAAGGTTACATTATTTTGGTTTAACAAATTTTAAGAAAATTAATGGGGGAATTGGCTTTTAATCTTACAAATGCTGTATTATTTTTGTGGAAGCATATTAAATAGTTTTAGCTGTTACTTATGTATCATTTTCAAAGAACTTTACTAAATAAATATTAATCATTTCACCAACCACTTAGAGGCAACCACTTTAGGGGTGCGGTGAGGCAACAACTTACCAAGTGAGTTGTGCTAAAACAGGAAGTGAAGACAGCCAGATTCAATAAGGAGTCTGTGTGGGTATAAAAACATTTGTGGAGGCTTTAACAATATCTTTAATGAGGCAAAACAAAACCGCATGGACTAGAGGGTAGATTTCTTTGTTAATGAGATGCTTGCACTGGAACTTGTAATTACGGTGAGTTTCCAACAGGTAAAGAAGCTTACTAGATCTGAGAGAAAACAGCTTGTGAGGGATCAGTCTTTGCAAGCAGGAAAGTGCAACATTGCTTTTGAAGAATGTGTTCCTCTCTGCTCACCTTCCTCACAGGAAAAACACCCTATTGTTGGCCTGTGATGTATCAGTATTTCCCTGTCTCCACCATGGTGTACTTTCTTTTGAAGGCACCCAGTGGATTTCAGTCTACATTTCTTACAATTTTACTGCAACAAGGAGCTCTGCTGGCCCAGTGACTCTCCCCAAACCTGTTCTGTGTCAAAAGTGGAAGAGTAAGAACCCAGATTTTCCTTTTTCCATGAATGAAGCTGAAGGTGTCTTCTGCTCCTCCCAGAGATGGCAGATGAGATTCAATCTTTTTGTATGCTACAGATCACAGAACAATTTAGATTGGAAGGAACTTCTGATGTCTCTGGTCCAAACACTCTGAGCAGGGTTAACTACAATGTTAGATCATGCTACTGAAGTCCCATTAAAGATGCTAATTAGATTTCTTTACTCTTATACACAGGTGGCATTCTCTGTAGCTGTCCTGGACTCAAAAAAATTTAAGCCTAAAGCAGTTGCACCGTTAGCTGTCATGCCGTGACTTGTTATTTGCTGTGACACCTGTGCTGTGGTGTGTCTGGCAAATAGATTTTCCTGCAGAAGATTGATTTTGATGTTGTAGTTGCATAAAACATCGTTGCTCAGTCATGCAATTCATGATTTGAAACATGCATTTTTCAGAGGAACAAGCCTCCACTACTTAAGGCTGTCATGCTGAAACTGCTGAATTATTACAATTGTTTTAATGTTTCACATCTTTTTTTTTTTTCATGTGTGTTGCAAGCAATACACAATGGTTTCACTGTAGTCAGTCTTACACTCCCTTGCCTGTTTGTCCTCCTATGTCCTATTCAGTGTCTTTTGTCTCAGCGTTCCAGAAACAACCAATCTAGTTCTTGAAGAAAATCCCCTCTCAGTCCTGACATCCTCCCTCCTAAGAACGAGGTATGAATTTTACAGACCAACCAGCATTAATAGCTTGTATTACATTTTGCAAAGTCTCACCTTGTGCTGTGGCCTCTGCAATGACAGACCACATCCTGCCTGAGACTAGGCGTGTAAATAGCTGAAGAAAACCTTTCCCAGTGTCAGACTCTGGAATGCATTCTCCCTCTGTATAAAGTTTAGTCTGTGCTTGTGTATGTATATAATATTACCTTTGCACACCTCTAAGAAAGTGTATGTAGCTATATGTGTGTGTTTATATAAATGTGTTCATATATACATATATATATATATATATATATGCACACACACACACAAGATCATGGGATAGGTGAGTAGGTGAGTACTATTAATGCTCCCTTATATGCTTTTCAGTTCTTTTTCCCATTCTCTCAAAATACTCTGAATTTTGGTGCATGGAGGCAGAAGCCTGTCCTTCTCTGAAGTCCTACACAAGTATGGTAGATCCTGTCTTTTCAAGTTCTGTTTGCACCTTAAGCAGAACATTACTGTTCCATTCCTAAAGCATATTAAACCAGAGAGATTGGGAAAAAAAGATCTGAAAGCAGCTCATCCACCTGAACAGAAGTAATCTCCCTGCTGCATGGCAAAGGCTGTAGCTGCTTCTATAGCACAATAGATTATCTCCTTGAGGCCTAATAAGCAAAAAGATTTCTTCCTGTTCAGCATAGTTCAGTGTGCAATTCCAGAAGCTCCACTTAATTTCATAAACAGTTGAAATCTTTTTCATGTTTGGAGGATGATTGGGAGTTCAGCTGTTCAAGAGTCCTCTAAATGCTCCACTCTTTATTGTCATTCACTCTATTTTCTTTTCCTGGTTTCTAGATTGCCATTGATTTATACAGCCTGGGTATCAGATTATGTTCATTGGCATTTATTAATGAGAAGCCTCAGAGGGGTTTTAAAGCGGGATGAGCCTTTATTATAAGGCAGCTAAGCCGGCCCTCCAAGACAGCACTTCTGAAAGAGGATTCTCTGCATCTTTGGCCTAACCTGAAGCAGAATATTCCAAGCAAATGCAATAACATTGTGTATATGTCTGAAGTAGCTCATTTGCCAACAGCATTCCTATTCCGGTGGCTTGGAACACAAAATAGACATGCAAAGCCTGCCAATATTTTGGTAATTTGGTGTAAAAACTGCTGCTTTTTTTCTTTTGGAGCTGGTAGAATATGGCTCACATTTGCTCTGTGTGTGTGGGCCTGCTCCTTATTAAAGCTGTGGCCCTTTTTTCCAGTAACCACTTCAGTGCTGTGAATCAACATAACCGGTTCAGAAAAACACCATCTGTCGATTGGATAAACAAAAGTCTAGTTAGCTGGAAGTTTAATAGATCACAAAGTCTCACCAAGTCCATTTTTATGTTAATAAATTCCACCATGGAATATTTTCTGATGTCACATGGTAAAAGTGCCCTAAATAAAGAGCAGCTGAAGCATTTTCCATTATTTATCTCAGTGTTTTGCAGCTTAACAATAGAAATTGGCCAGGATCTGAACTTCCCTAATCTCAAAATGCCATATAAGTTTGTATATTGGGTTTCATGAATCTTAGACAAGTAGGTTTAGAAGGGATCTCATCTAGCCCAACCAGAGCTGGGTCACGTGGACCTTCACTATCCCAACCAGATGTTCATCTCAGGCATGGAGGCTGGGGTAGCACTCTGCAATAGCCACTGACCTAATTTCATCCATCCTGTGCCATCCATTCCTTTGGTTCAGGTCATCTGCATTACTGCTGTTTCATAGCAATCCAGCACAAAGCATCCTCTTGCTCCTCTGGACTGGTGTGCAAATACTTGGTGAGACCTTTCAGGTCATCCTGAGCCCAGTAAAAATGGTGAATAACACATTTACCTACAAAGTTATAAAATTACTTTTAAGTAAGACTGAGGAGGAGGACTCTGCTTTAATGCAAGCGGTACTGAGAGACCCTGAGGCTCAAAGTTCATGCCAGTACTGCAGCAATGCTTTTGCAGGGTCATCATGGGGATGGTCTTCTCTCTGGATTTCAACATAACCTGTGACAGGGTTTCCTGATAAATGGGCTACTGGGGATGCTATAGCCAGTATGTGCTACTCTTACAGCCTTCTAGGGCACCTCCTGCAGGAAGAAATCTGTCTGCCTCCTTTCATGAGAAATCTGGTTGTGGTTATTAGAAGGGAATCCTACCCATCTCTATGCTATATCCTTTGTCCACGCCCCCAGGAGGAAAATGACAGGGAGCTTTTTCAATACCTGTAATTAATTTTCTTGTAACACTGCCAGTTCTCTGTCCAAATCATGATTTTTCCCTGTTTTTAGGAAGTCTCAGGCGAGGAGCAGTGCATGTATGTGTTGTACGCCCACATACCTAATGTGAAGTCCTACTCATTTTCTTCTGTTGCCTGGAAACAACTTCTGCTGGTTTGAGTGGAACATGTAAATGCACTTAATTGTGTGGAAGAAGCTTTGACATTTCAGATCATAGTAATCTTCCACTTTCCTTCCTCATGTGCAACTCAAAGTGGCTTATACATTTGAGATCCAGCTGTGCATGCTTGGATCTGTGATACTCAGCCTTACTTTGAAGCCACTCCTGTCCTGAAGTCACACTGTGTATATCCATTTCAAGCTGTAGGGAAGAATTAGTTGAATAAAACCTGATGTTCTGCTACGCTAAAGCACATCACAACTTACTCTCTTCTTTCATATCTTCTGATTATTGCAGAACTAAAAAGCCATTCTATTGTTTCTTTGAAACAAATTTAAAATAGTCCCAGTAATCCTTTTTCACTTGAGCAAAAATAAACATTCCACACTATGGCAAGTCCCTGAAATGCCTACAAGGGCTCCTCTGCTGAGCTGTCCAAGAGAGACCAAGTTTGCTGTGACCTGAAAGGCTCTGGTTAAGTCATCTTTTATCTATGTGGTAGGATCCCAATATCTGTTTATCACAGAAGTTATTGTTTCCTGGGCTTTTTTCAGTGCACTCTTTTCCAAACGTTTTCAGCAGACAAAGAGAAAAAACTGTTTTGGAAGTGTGTCTATAGTATACCCTTGGTCCCAGTTTGTGTCTGATCACTTTTAGTCTGCCTGCATGAGGAGTTAAGACTAGTCTCTCCTCTTGTTAGCACTGGTCATGTGGAGAGCACCAAGAGAGCAGGGAAAAAAGAGTCAAATAAGAGAAACATTATAATTTGGCAAGAAGAATGAGTTCTTCCCACTCTTTAGAAACTAGCTTTGTTTTCATGTGGAAGTAGATCTTGTAGGCTCTATGCTTTCTGAGCACATCTTTTTGTTGCATCTCTCTCTATACCTGCCTAGCCCTGTGATGATGACTAATCTCTAAACATGAAATGAAAGGATGAATTATACCTGTATTTGTGTCAAAAGAAGAGAAATATAGCCACAATAAACCTAGAAGTTTGTAGGGTGAAGTAAAAAGAGAGACTTTCTTTTCAGAAGCAAGAAGTTATGACTATTTAAATCTCATTGGGATGATGTTCTTTGGGATCATCAGTCACACTTTTTGTTGTTGTTGCTAAACTTACACATGCACATAGAAACTGCCTTTCATGGGTGAAAAATGTCTTGCTTATTCACAAGCCCTGTAGAAATAAACATCATTTTATATATATCTGTACTTCTGGCAGCGAGGATTTTATTTGTCATGCCATGTGCCAAGCTTTCATTAGTCAAAGTGTGAAAAATCCCATTTGCTGTGTTTTGGAGAGGTCCTGTTGGAAGCATTTAGAGAGCAATTCACTGATCTTTCAATCGCTGGAAAGGAGAAGGGATCCCCCTGGGCACTGGCCAACAACATGGGACTCAGGGATTCTGCTTTAGTCCTCAACTTTGTAACCCATCCTCTTTCTGACTCTGAGCAAATTGCTTCATCTGTCCACATCTTGAATCCCCAATGACAAAGATCAGGCTTTCAAGTCATAAATTTGTTCAGTAGCATAAACTTTAATATCTCAGATACTAATATGGTGGTAACCACATGGTCAGACTCTTTGAGCTAAATAAGGTTGATAAATGGAGGCAAGTCTGGGTCTGAACATAAGTTTTGGAGAAGCTCCAGAGCACAAATAGCACAACTCTTTGATTTCACTCTACACTGTCACAAAAAACCAAGCACACATTTCTGCACACTTGGATTTCTGCCCCTGCTGAAGTCCAGTTCCTGCTCTTTTAAGCCCAAGCCTACCTCATTTGGGGGTTGATACAGGGAGGTATGACCCCTGCAGTGTCCTCTCTAAATGAGATTGCTATGAAGATAGTAAAGAATCGTGGAATAAGTAGAGCTGCCAAGGAAATGGCTTTGGCTTGATGGATTTCACTTTGTGAAGCTATGCGTATACCCACAAATCTGTAAACTGAGGAGTTTGAGGTCCTGCTCCTACCTGTGCTGGTGAATTGTCTCTACTGCTCCTGTTCCTCTGTGTGAAATAGGAAGAGCCTAAAAGCCAACATGAGTAAGACAAAACTCTGCTTGTTCAGATGGAAAGTATTGCTGGAGTCCCCTAGGAGTTTGCTTTCATTTTTTTAGGAATGGTTTTGCCAAGTTCTGGACAGAATTTACAGAACAAATCTCTTGGCATTGTAATTAATTGCAAAGGAGATCTAAGTTTATCAACTGAATTATAGTTGATGGAGCCTTATATCAACTCTTTCAGTGTCCTTTTGGCTTCTTTTTATGTTCTTTCTCTGCCCTCATCAAGATGCTCAATGAAAGACTTAAATCTATTTTCACCTTCTTTAGAGGCACTGATGATAAAGCAAATGAAATATTATTCTTTCTGAGTGGTAAATTTATAGCAGGCAATAACAAATCCATGAGAATTTATATGGCCTTTTGCCAAAGAAACCAAAGATTTGAATCCATATACTGAAAAATATATGCATATCTATTCTGGTGTTTAAAGAGCTGTGAGAAATCCTTTTCTTAAGTGAAATGAGAGAAAAGTCTCCCAAATCACCTATGACCCTCCTTTTAAAGCCTGAGTATCATCAGGAGTTTAAAACTTTATTAAGACTTTCTCATGCTTTTAGCTCCCTGACATGTCTAAGAAGATGCAGTTATGAGAAGAATGAAGGCATTGTAGCATCAAATAGCTGAGCTTCCATTATCCATATGTGGGACAATGTGAGTCAAGGCTCAGCGTCCCTGTCTGCCCAGGGAGATAAGGACTAGAAGCCTGACCAGATCTTTCCCTCAAGGAGCCATGTGAGATGGCAAGATACTCCCTTTGAACTGGAACAACACCAACATTCCTAAAACCAAACTGCCCCAGGTCTCCTGCAGCGTCTGTTCATTATCTGTTGGTAGCTGCCAGCTTGCTGCCGTTCTCTCAGCCCGCTCCCCACAAAAGGCACTGTGCTCTCCTTCCAGGAAACTGTGTTTTCAGCGGCTAAACATTCTGTTGGAGTTCTCTTGCTCTTTCCATTCTCCTCCATTGCTTCTCTCGTGATTTGGTCATGTTGGAGGATAAATGAGGCATCAGTACCAAACCAGCCCCCACTGAGGTTTCTTCCTCCAGTCTTGGACTGAACTCTGTGTTTTGAGAAGCCTCTCAAGAATGACCATCACAATGTCTTACTTGCTTGCACTGCAAAGTCTTTGTGGCTCTGTGGTTAAGGGAATCTACTTCATCTCTAGATGGGCATTTCCCAGGCTGCCTGCTAGGGCACAGTTGGGGATCATGTGCCTGCAGAGCTTGCTTTAGTATTTCTGGCAAATCCCACCATGTCCTCACCAGTCCTCGTTTGACTGCGCATGTGGAAGTCTTCAGACATGTCTGCAGTCAGATGCTTGCCATGTTTTCAATCAACACAATTCAGCTTTAAATTATAGCTCTAAGAGCTTTTCAGGCTGTGCCGACAAGCCTGGTCCTTTAAAAAAACAAACAAACAACAAACAACCAAGCTCCAAACCAGCGTGCTTTGAGGAGAAGAACGGAGGGAAAGTGACATCCATTCTGGGAAGGAAGAAGCAAGAATAACAAAATCTGGCACCCTGGTCTGTGTTTGCTCTAATGATGCATCTCATGTCCTTTGGTAACACTGCCCTTTCCGTGCCACGTCGTGGATCGTCAGATGAGGAAGCTTGGCCCAAAATAAACGCCAGGCTGCTTTTCATCTCAGGGATTTGTTTGTGCCAAGCGAACAAAGTAACTTCTTTGTGGCTGTTTGCATTTGTCGTTCCAAGTTGTCTGAGCACTGGGTTATAAATACACACCACCAATTGATAGCCTCAATATGTCCAGTCGGACAAGCTTTGCGTGCTGGCAAGGAAAGGATTTGGCTTGCCTTAATTATTTTTGTTTTAATACTTTTTTTAAATGTTTGATATAAATCAAAGATACTGTAAATATAACACAGGAGGAGCGGGTTCATTCCTTACCCATTTTTTAGACTAGGTTTCTGTCCAATGATTTTAGGTAAATTTTGTTTTGCATGTGTATTCTTTACAGTTAGGTATGTAAAGGGGTGATGTCAAGCTATGTCTGTAATTTAATGTTATTGGCATTTTTTAATACGGATATAAAATGAAGTCAGGATTTTATCAATTTACCCGCTCTTAGAGGAGATGCGAGGTATGAGAGGAACGTGAAAGGCTGAGTTGTTCTGAGCTCTGTTTTAGTAGTGCTCATGGTAAGCCAAGACCTGCTGTCCTGGGCCTGTGACAACAAGGCCCGTTAATCACCGGTGACTCTGAGCAGCCTGAGCTAAACCCTGAGTCTGGGGAACTCCCAGCCAAATCCTGACTCCTTCATCAAGGAATGTTCAGCCTTCTAAACTTGCTTTATTTCTGTGCCCACCTCCAGCCCCTACCACTGAAAAACAATGCTGGTGAAAAATGCCTCTTTGGGAATTCAACTTGTATGGAAAACATTTTATTTTTGTATCCAAATCTTCCAGTCTGTGTAGGGTTTTCCATTTGCTTTCAGCAAAGACTCTTTTTCACTGTTTTTCTCATCCAAAATTCTTATTAAGAAACTGAATGCTTTTACCAAAAATGGGCATCTTTTCCTTCTCCTTTACCCCCTTCTTCATTCACAATATCCCCAGACCCCTGAAAACAAGCTAATTTAAAGAAAGCACATTTCTCTTAAGAAAATTCCCATGGAATTGATTTTGTTGTGGTTAATGTCTGCTTTGTCTGTCTTCTGTCTGGGGCTGGAAGAAAATTTCTTGAAATATTATCAGACAGTGCATCTCTACAGACCAAATGAGGTTCTAAACATCTAATTTATTCATTTATATGATAATTCAGTAACCGTAATTGCCGTCACTGGCTTGTTTGCAATTTGTATATTGAAACAGTTGTGCACAGTCATTTGAACCTTTCCAAAGTTCTCCGCTTCAGACACATTTCAGGAAGAATGTGCTTACTGGATGCAGTGAGATGCCATGTGTTGTTCTATATATATTTTTTATTATTATTATTAATATACACATATCTATATGTAAAATATGTGCATGTGGTTGGAACGGAAAAATCACAAGATCTTGTACCTGATTTTAGTTTTGCCTTGAACCAAACCTTTCCAGGGTGGCCTGGAAACAATGTCCATGCAGAGCAGGAGGCAAATAGACCCAAGGCAATTTTACACAGTGATGACTCAGTTTTGCTTTCAGGTTTTGATGCAAAAGGAGAATATTGGACCACGTCCATTCGTGGCAGCATGGGAAGGTTCATGGAGCTGTGTGGACTGAACTGGCCAGCATCAGCCTGTTCCAGATGGTTTAATAGTGCCTGAGCCTTCATAGACTCTGGTTCACACTGAAAAAGCATGAAAGAAAATACACCTGTGGATCTGTGTCCCTTTGTAAAGCCAGTTTGCAGGAGTTGGTTTCTTACTTGCACTTACTCCTGCGTGTAAGTTAAGGGGCGAGTAATAGAAATTGAAGACTAATTTTTCCTTTGAAGCCATTAACACCCACCCACAAGCAACAGGAAACAGACTTCAACTTTAATTAGTACCAACACATTCAAAACTCACCCTATATTTGCCTTCAAGTGCAGCAAAGCAGCTTCAAAGCTAAAAGCTTCTTCACTTTCTAAGTAATAATGAGGTATTAATGAGGCAATTAGGGGCTTGTAAACATGGTGTCAAAGAGATATGAACTAATCACCAGCAACAGGAAAAAGACAGATCCCTCTGACTTCAGTGCTCTGTGCTCTCCCTAGACCCCTGAGGCATTCTGTGCTTGTAAACTAATCCACAAAAATGTTCTAGATTAATTCAAAACACTATCCTCTTTTTAATTCCCTGACTGTCTTCAGGCTTGTTTCTGAATAGATGCTCTGTGTGAAGGCTTTTTAATATGCACTTTTGTTATTGCAATAAAACCCAGATTGAAGTTCTCTTGCACTAAGCTGTCAATTTATATTTGGCTCCCTTCTTAGATACATATGAAATACTTCTAAATAATTTGTTAGAGTATTTCTTCCAGTTTATTTCCTTGTAGGCTATTTAATTTAAAAAATAAAGCATGTAATTTAATTAGAACTGCCAAACATCACTCTTTTTTTGCCCCTAGAATTTGAAATGTTAGCATTGAAAATGAAGGATTAAACACACCAGTTAAATCTTGGAATGATGCAGAGAGGGCAGGGACAAACATTTCTCCTCACAGATTTGTTAACTTGAATGTTGGACTGGGATTAGTACCATCTGATTTTATGAAGGTCACTTTTTTTGGTTTTTATTTCCTTTTAGCAATAGAGTTCAGATCTCATCTAGCTAACGCCTGAAATCAAGTTGTCATGCTGCTTTCTGTTGCTAAAGGAAAACTCACAGCAGGTTTATCCACAGTAAGATATCAAATGTTGTTCCACTGTCCTGATAGAGTTTGAGGCTATCCCTATTACAAAACCATAGAATCATAGAATGATTTGTGGTAAAGATCATTTTGTTCCAGCCCCACTGCCACGGGCAGGGACATCTTCCACTAGACCAGATTGCTCAAAGCCCATCCAGCCTGGCCTGGAGCACCTCCAGAGATGGGGCATCCACAGCTTCTCTGGACAACCTGTATCAGTGTCTCACCACCTTCACAGGGAAGAATTTTTTCCTAATGATTCCAAAGAATTTTGTATTTTTTCAGTGCAAGTAGAGGAAAAAAAAGAAAAAAAAAAAAAAAGAAACCCAAACCCCCGAAACCCCTTACAATATAAAAAATTTCACAGATATTCACAAGACTCCAGACAGTGAAGCTTTAGGAAGAGCACAGACTGAAGAATTTCATAAGTTGGGAGGAAACACCTCCTCACAACATTCCTGATAAGTACACTGCAAATCTTCACGTGACAGTTGAAATTCTGACCTCTCTGCTTCCTTCAAATTATCTCCACAGATGGTATTGCTCCACAACTGGAAATACTACTGATTTGAGAGAGGATTTTTGGATATGGCATGTTGTCTCCTGGAGATTAGTGTGAAACTCCATATCCTTTCTCTGTGTGATCTCATTACAGTCACCTCTCTAGGGGTGAAAAGTGAGTTCACTAAACCAACTTATTGTGAAAAAATATTTTGAAACATAACACATTGTGGTTTGATCCTGCATTCTCACAGGTATATGTTGGAAATCATTTGGTTGAAGTCAGTAACATGTGTGTTAAGCTCTCAGAAGTAAAAACAGAATGGGAGCCCTAATAGTTTTTCCTACATCAGGAATTTGATCTAATCCACAGTAAAATTGTACATGAGCTCAACAGTCCAGCCCTTTTCCTAGCAGTGTGCAGCTGATTATAACTCTGGAATTGTCCCTCAAAAGACCAATTAAAAATGGTCTCCAAACATTTCTGAGAAGAATTCTTATAAAGCTGATGGTGGTGAATCATGTCTGCAAATCTGAAAGCCAGTACTGGCATCTCCAGAAATTCAGTTTATTGTTTGAATTTTCAGCAGCATTTTCTTCTGGACATTATTCACCTCTCAAAGCAGCTGGATGTTGTTGCAGTAGAGATTCATGAGTGTTCAATGCTGTCACAATTGGCTCTTCTAGAGGTTAGCTTGTAGAACTTCATCAAGTGTTTCCTTCACCTAAGCCCATCTAATTTATGGCTGGTTTAGAAAATTTCAGTATTTATTAAAACATTTTCACATTGAAGCATCAGCTTCCCCCCGTGGTCCTGTGCAGTCTAATAATGTCTCTCCTCTCAGTATTGATTCTTGCAAAGCTTTAGCTTGTACTTGGATATGGCCAAATCTTTTTTTCTGGATATGGGATTTTGTTACAGCATCCCTGACTAAGTGAAGCAGCCCTTAGGTATCCCACTGTGTTTGTGGCAGGCTTTGGGAAAGATACCACACCTTCCATGCTGCATGTAAATTCACAGACCACAAGCACACACACTGCTGGCTTTCACCCAGAGCTTTGTGCCTGGGAGCTCATAGCCACGTGAAGATTTTGGTGTGTGGTTGTAGGGCCAGGAAGGTTGACAGTGGGGTGAAGATTTCATTAGCTCTCTTTAAGCAAACACACCTAGCCCAGTGTTACGGCCTTTCCAGTATTTTTTTCCTCAAGCACATCAGTATCCGTGGTCCTGTTAGGAAGAGGCCACAGCTGCAGACAGAAGCAGCAAACACATCTTGGGTGGTGTGTCCCAGACAAAGTGCCTGAAACCTCTGACTTCTACTGCGAGTTGAAAGAAGTTTGGGACTGGTGACCCTAAATGCAGCAGGTCAGTACTTCACAGCTCTGGCCCAGAGTCCCAGAGAGGAGGGAATCCCCATCATCCTGCTAGGAGTGCATGGAGCAGAGGCCAAGGTGTGGGAGCAGGGGCAGCCACAGCATCACCATTTCAATGTGTGAGACAGCAGACCTGCCTTGTTAGCTCAGAGCTGTAGGGCTTGGGGCATTACCTTTCCTTCACTTCATTCCTTCCTCTCCTCTTGTGTTAATCCTACATAACTCACTCTGCTCTTTCCATCTGGGCGGGGATCTTAAAAGACCCCTACAGTTCTGCAGGGCCCCTCCTGTTTGTGTGTAGTAACACAGGATGGCTGGACCATTAACACCTTCTCTGAGCACAGCATGTTGGACCTGCAACATTTTCCAGCTTGGGCTCCTTTGCCAAAGGGTATTGTGTGTGCATGCTCAACTTTTCTTTTAAAATGCCAAATAGGGTTTTCTTTTCTCTCTTCCTTTCAGGTGGTTTGTGTTTTTGCTATTCGTATCCATGTGACTTTTCCTCTTGTGTTTCCTTCAGAGGTAACAGAGTCTGGAGTTGGGTTTTTTTGTTTCTTCTCCTCCCCACCAAACTACGGTTTCTGGGAGGGTGGTAACTGAGAAGGAGAGGCCAAGTGAGTCTGTGGAGTCATACTGAACCCTTAAGTGGAGCCCTTTGCTTTGAGGTCATTAGTTCAAAGAGAACTGAAGTGACATCTGCAGAGTTTTGTCATCTGAGAGCTGGGAGCTGGGTTTCCATCACAAAAACATGATGCATGCAGGTTACTTGGGATTTATGACTGAGTTGGATTCCCTGGAATATAATAAAGAGAGTCACCACTGAAACCTTTTTCAAACTTGAGACATTCCTAGTGGGTCTGTCACATACATGCTTTTGAGGATCTAAGAAGGGCCAGCTGAAATCCCAGCTGTTCCTCCTGGATTGGCAACTCAAGGGTAAGGGACAGGAGCTTTGTAGAGAAGGTAAGGCAAGTAAAGAAAATGAGTTTTCACTCCAAGGACACAGGTTTATGCATTGACACGTAGGTGTTGTGAAGATATAAACAAAGGTCTGTGACGCAGAGATACACAGCAGAGAATGACTTGTAAGTGCATGTGAGGTTGGTCTGAAATCCAGGTAAGCAGTGAGCAAAAGGCAGTCTGAGAGAGAGGGATCTCTACAACAGCAGAGGTGTCTGCTCCCTCCCTTTCGTGTTAACCCCCATCAGCAAAACTGAGGGGAGGAACTTCAGATGGACCAGGATGTGTCTTGTGGTTAGTAACAGCCCAGCTTTGTGGCTAAGTGCATGGGCACATCTTTCTCAGAATCAAAATTTGACTGTCTACATGTAGCTTTTGAGGTAAAACCTTGCTCTATCAAAGCTGAGAGTCATCCTCCTCAGTTGGGTGGGTACAGGAGTTCTGTCTCCTGCCTTAAGTAAGGAAGATGATGCAAGTAGCTGTCTGGGATAGGCCAAAAGCACCTGTAACATAACACTAACGAGATAGAGCAGTTGCCACAAGTGATTCTGTCACCTGCACTGCAGAGTGCTGGCGATGATGTGACCAGAAAGAGGTCAGGCCTGTGACCCTCCACCTGAGCTTGGGCCTGCCCCAAATCACACAAATTGCCGTGGGAGCTGTAAACCTGGAGCGCTGTTTGGCTGTGAGGTGAGATGTGAGCTAAAGTGCGGAACATCATCGACAATTCTGCCATGGGTGGAGAGTCTCTCAAGGATCTCCCGTGTCAGAATGGTGCCCCGAGACATAGCAAGAAATGAGCAGTGCCAGTTAAGAGATTTTTTCCTGCTGTCCCGGGCTCTGCAGTGGCTGTTGCTGAACTGCTGGAATTTTCCATGCTGCAGTTCCCTGGCATGGTAATGTGTTAACAGTCTGTTTAGCGGGTCTTTGTAGACTGCAGGCTTTGTGTATGCATATGCTGTGAGAGATTTGTCAGAGCCTTTCCTGGAATGGGGTGCTGATTAGCAAGGGCTTCCTGAGAGCTCGTAATGGAAATCAATATAAAGATTGTAATAACTAATGATAACAAAGTCAAGAATGGCAACAAAAAGCTTCAGAGCACAGTGTCCTTTGATTCTGAGGCTTTTGAAGGGGAGCAGAAAAGAATTATTTGAGGACATAATAAAGGAACCCCCTTCCTTTCATAGAACTCCTCCTGGGAAAAATATTTTATTGAGAGAGGGGATGTTAGCCAAAGCAAGACATAAATATTTTACTTATTAGAGCACAGGCTGTTTCTCTTCTTGTTGGCTCCTTTGCCAAGGCTGGCCTCAGACAGAAATTTGCAATGTCCATTTCTGTACTGTGTGGAGGGGGAACCGAGGGCATGGAGACCCAAGCCATGGACTGAAAGCCTGCCAAAAAAAAGAAAAAAAAAAAAGCCCTTCTTAGAGAAATTGTCTTGCTCATAAAATGTGACATTTGCATGGCAGTCGCCAAGATTGTTTTTTTTTTTCATAAACAGGGCTTTGGAAGAAAGATGTGGAAGGCCCGCTGTGGATTGAATTGGGCAAAGGTATCAGATCTCAGCAGCCAACCTGACAACAAAACTAAATACCCTCTGAGGGCAGAACACATACTGCCACCTTTGAAAACACACCTCCCTGTGTGAGTTCTCTGATGTCTAATAGGGCTTAGGCTGAGCATGATTTCTCTCCCTGGGAGAGCAAATAAGATTTCATTCCCTTCTACCTATTTCCACAAGATGTGGAGAAATGTGGCATCACTGAGCTCTCCATCATCATTGCACTTCATTGTGTCAGATAATCTTCAGAAAGGAGATAGACAGGAAGGCAGACATGCTCTGGCAGCTGAAGGTACATAACAAGTGAAATCATAGGTGCATTTCCTTCCCATTGGAGCTGTTCAATCACTTTTGAAATCTGTCAAGGAAAACACCTGTAAGTCTCCATCTCAGAGTGTCCTTACATTGGAGATTGTGAGAACCTGAGTGCAGGGGGCAGTTGCTGAGAGAATCGGGGCTGTATTTCTTTCATATGATCACACCTGTAGCATTAGTAAGTGTCTGGTTCTGAGCACAGATGGATCCAGCTGACTGTTTTTATCTTCTTATACCCAGTTTTTTAAGGATGCTGTCTGCACTGGTAGTTTATGGCAGATGTCCGGGGAAAAGTATAAAAACAAGAGAGATGATATTCATAGTTCCCCAAGGTGTTGTCTCTCAGCCTCCGGAAAATTGTCATTTAGAGACATTGAGTCAGAAGTGGTGTCTATTGTGTTTTGGTACCTCTGCAATTGATTTTTCTTCTCTGATTTTGTCTAACTAACTTTTGAGCCCATGTAAAGGGCTGGCACATGGCAGAGGGCTCCAGAGTTTAGCAACCTCTGTGACTGTGTAAAGACCTCTCTCCCCTCTTCTGCTCTGTACACACCTCCAGCTTATTCCATCTGGCATCAAACACCTCTTGGAATTCGCAAGGTGCTGTCCATCCCTCACTGCTCACACAATGCTCCCTTGAGTTTTATAGGGCTTGAGCATATTTGTTTTCTTTTCTACTCTCAAGCCCCTTAGTGCATTGTCACACAGAAGTTCTCCAGGCATTTTCTCCCATATCTCCTATTCCACTTTTATTATATCCCTGGATGTTCAGTGAAAAAAACTGGATGGAAACTGCCAGTTTCCCAGGGCCAAGCCAAGGGTTGTAGCATCACTTAGAGAAGTTTAGCATTTGTTCCATGCTTGAATTCTTACTGTGAGCTGAAAGAGGGCAAGAAAAGGTGATCCAGAACCTGATATGGCTGGTTTCTGCTCTATCATGTTAACTCTCCAGCTGCACTGTCTGGAATGAAAGCAGGTTCAATTGAATTAGAAGTGGAGAAAGTTTGTCAGTGAGTTGGCAGATAAATTTTGCTTTACACCATGGAAACAGATATGGTAGTAGGAATCCTTGCCAGTCCATGTGCATTCTCTCCAGCTGTCTCTGCCAGTGAGAAGATACAGCAAAAGCCAGCTTTTTGCTTGCCTGGTATCACATTGTGTATCTGCTTAGCCACGTATTAATCCTCTCGTCTATGAATGCTTTTCAGATGGAATATCTGTTGGTTAAAATAGTTCAGAGGTAACTGGTTTCTTTTAAACCCCTGGAAACTTCTTTCAAAAAGGCTTTTTTGCAAATGCTGCATTTTGTAGCCCTCTTTCTCACTCAGGGAAT
Organism: Pardalotus punctatus; assembly: GCA_013400915.1. Classification (NCBI taxonomy): domain Eukaryota; kingdom Metazoa; phylum Chordata; class Aves; order Passeriformes; family Pardalotidae; genus Pardalotus; species Pardalotus punctatus. Next base: position 506,147 of record VZTX01011820.1, read on the forward strand.
TCAGTTTGGATACAGGGCATCTGCAAGGGGCTTGCAAAAGGTTACACTCCAAAGCTGAGCATATGTTTTTATGAAATGCATTAATAGCTTTGACCACACTGAAGGAAAATACACTCTGTAAAACTTTAGCCATTGCAAGGCAAGCTGTGAAGCTGGAAATGTGGTGCTGTCAAGAAAAAAGAGTTCCTACAGTCTTCCAGCATGAAATCCTAGCCTTCATCTAACTATACAAAGTTGGTGGCAGATTTCCCAGATTTGAACAGGCCATGATTTCACCTACAGTTGTCATGGACTGCAGGGGCTGAATTGGACTGGACAGAGTTAACTCTGATGTCATCCAGGCAGTATGATTTTTCCCAGTGTTTTCTGCATGTGGGTCTAGGAACTTGGTATTGAATTAGAATCTGTCTAGGACGAGTGCTGGTAATTGCAGAAACAAATCCCAGGGGTTGCCATTTAATCTACAAGCTCAGTTTTGTTTCAATTAGCTGTAAAGTTGGCAATGAGCACAAATGGGTAACCATGAAATGAAACCTCCTCCAGCGAACAGTGTCCACAAACTCTCCAAATTGCTGACTCTCATTAGAAAGCAAAGGGAGGGGAGAAAATAAAACCACAAACAGTGAGATCCAATTATGGTCTTTGTTTTTCCACCATCTGGAAATGGCTGGTTTATGTTCTAGAAAAGGAGCATGTTCTAGACCTGGTCATGCAGTCACTCTGCAGCAATGTCCTCCGACAGGACTGAGAGAGTGCTAAGATTTCATTTACATGGGGCAGAGGAGTTCTCCCATTTCTTTGCTCAAGATTTCTGTGCCCACTCAGGCCTAATGACAGATTTTGCTGTTCCCACGTGTGGAATCAGCTTCAAAACAGAACTTAAACCAGCTAATATTGTGTCCAGCTTCCTTCAAAGAGCAGAGCCTACCCTCAGCATATTTGAAGATGGAGGATCTGAGAACTCTTCCCCAGTGGCATTTACTTGTTGAGTCCAACTGGATATTTAATAAAATTGAAACTTATCACCCATTTTCTCTGTTCATCACTCCTTCTGGGCTGCCAGCTGCTGCTTGTCCCTAACAGCTGAGTGAACCCAGCAGACAGAGGACAGGCTGTCCCCAGAGCCCCCTGTTCGGAAGTGATCATCCTCACTATGGTCAGTTTGCAAGAGGTATCTCTGCTTTGCAAACAGCAGGGCCAGCTTCCTTCATTGACCAAGCCCTGAGCTTGGGCTTCATGAAACTTAGAACTTTTCTAATCAAATAGAATTCAGGTAAATACCTCCTAAAAACTAAAAATGCTGCTTCTCTGGCAGCTTTCACCTGATTTTGTTTAAATAAAATATTATGTTTTCCTCAGTTTTCAAATTAAGCATTCAGTGATTCAAACAGGACTAAATATACCCTCAAGTATTATAGTAACTTTTGTTTTCAAAGTTCACTCGTGGAGATCTTCATCAGTACATCTCAAAGGACATTCTGCAGATGAGAGGAAAAAGAGTACACAGAAGTACATTGTCTGAGGTGACAGAACAAGCCAGGATAAGAGCTGGAATCAGGATTCCTTACTTCTGGAAAGTTTTTTATCCAGTGAACACAGATTTCTATTACTGCTCTTGAAGAAGATGATAGCATTTTCATTAGGCAATTCAAAAAGAACAGTTGTTCTATTCAGTGCTATATGGCAAGAGAATGTAGATTCAAAACAGAGCCAACATTGTTAATACCTTGTTTCCAACCCACTGGATGTTGGTGCCTTGTGAAGACACCCTTAGTAGTTTCCCTAACAGGAAAAGCATAAAACCATCCTAATCACCAAAGATGGTGCTATTTACAGCTTCCAAAGCTATCTCCATCATATTATCTTTCCTATTCCTCCAGACAGGTCCTGGTGGAACCCATCAAAGCCTTGTGGTGTGGACTGGACCAGAAACCACCAAAGGTGCAATCCAATCTAAATTATTCTATGCTTTTACAGGCCAAGGGTCATCTAATCAGCCTCTGTGAGAAATTTCCTGGGCCAGAAAATACTTTTTCCAGAATACTGAAGTCTGCAGGGGCAAGGTTTATCTTCAAATAATGTGACTGCCAAAAACTTGGTTAGAAACAGTTTACCACTATGGCTTTTTTAAAGCCTTTCCCAGATTCCTTTGCAACCATAAGCACTTCTCTTTGTTTTCTTTTTTTTTGTTTTTTTTTTTTTTTAAATTCCATCTGCAGGCTGTTTACTCAGTGCAAAAGTGGTGGGTGAGCTCATGTCATTCCCATACCAGGTTTTCAGAATGAGAAAGCTGTGTGTTACCTCATGTTCCTGTGGCTTTGACCAAAGCAGCAGTCCCTGACAGATGTTAGTTCAGAGATCACAGGGTACAGAGTGACTAAAAAAATGTGGTTCAGGGTAGATTTACTACGTAGTATTTCAGATGTAGGAGTAAGACTTTGGGGCCCAAGAGCAAGTGGCAAGAGTTGAGGGACTGGTAAAAAGTAGTTCACCTTTCATGTGCCCTCACCTATTAATGCAGATAAATGTTCAGAGGGAAGTAACGAAACACAGAGAATTCCCAGAGCTTTGTTTCAATCGCTTATAAGCTCTTATTGCTTCCATGGTATCTTATCTTTACCAGGACATTAGAGACAACCTAGTGTCTAACACTTTCTCCTTGCTGCATTCCTGTGGAGGAACTCTGTGATACCCTTCCCATTTTACAAATGAAACACTGCAGGGTTGAGGGACTGCCTCAGGGTCATGCAGGGAACCAGTCTTAGAGCAAAGAATTAAACACAGCCCTCCCAAATCCTGATGAGCGCCTTAACCACCTTTGCCTCCCTACCTACTAGGTTTTAGCACACAAAGCAAATTTTAATTTGATGCTGAGATAGATATAAGCACCTCAGGTGCTGTATGAAATGGAGCATGGGAGTCCTTTCAGAAAAGTCTTTCTCTGGTGACTAGTTACTCTTCCAATCCTGTTGACTTCCAAAAGTCCCTGGTGTCAAGGTGGTTCAGCACTGGCCCTTCTCCATAGTCAGTCTCACCAGTCAAGAGGGTTATTGAAGTCAAAATGCTCTGGAGAGTAGCTCGTGTGACCAGAATCTGGCCCAAGAAAAGAGAAAAAGAGTGTCAGTGCTTGTCAGGGAAACTCATCTGAACACCTCTAGCAATTTAAGGGAAGCCCTACGCCAGCAAAGCATTTCGCTGGTTTCCATTAAATAGTTATCACAGATCCTGCTTGCAAGCAGATCCATTTCTTAATATATAAAGCAGTTTAGTCCCAACCATTACATATTTTTTTAAAAAAAAATCTGTGAGTTCAGGAGAACTTAAGCAAAGTAATAAATTCTCCTTTGAACTACTAAAATTTTTGTTAGGCAACATCATAGCAGGAACATCACCTCGTCTTCTGACAGTAGGTTAGTCCCACAAGCCCTCCTATGCTCTTCAGGTCACTAATGAGCTATTCAGCCCTCACTAAGTAAACCCTATGGCAGTCCTCACCCAGAACTTCCACACCCCTTTTATAAATACATTTATTCCCATGTTATAAGCATGATAACACAGGTCAAGCTGTAAATGGGATTTTTGTTTCATTAATCTAATTGGACAGCAAGGTGGATTAAAGGATTAAACTAATAAATGGAGATAACAGACTTTTCAGCTGTTTTGGACTGGCAGAGCAAGTGCATTCTAACATGGCTTAACCCTGTAAACCACATTTTTACCACCTTGCAGCCCTCTGAGATAATGGTTCTCTGGCATCCTGCAATGCTCTGCTAATTCCCATGCCAAAATATTAGCTGCCATCCTTTACCCTCTGTGAGTTACTGGGTCTGAGCCAAGAATCTGTCAGCATAAGAGAAGCAAAATCAGATGGTGCAAACCTGATTACAGTCCATTGCTGTCTCACCCAGCCCTCCCACTGGTCGTTTCTCAGCAGGCTCACTGCTCTCCCAGATTATTCTCCTGCCAGGTCATCAGTCGACAACATTAATAAATGGTTATAAAGATAAGTTCCATCTTCTCCTGAAGGCCTGCAGGTGATAGAAAAGATCCCAGCAAAGAAGAAGAGATGCAAGAGGCAGTCTAGGCTTGGGACTTTTTTGGAAGAGCAGAGGCAGGCAAGACCTCCCTGGGAAGCAGTATTGCTCCACAGGCAGTGAGACTGTGATGTGGGAGCTCAGTAAAACCCTTCTGACTCTGATTTTTCTCTAATTCTTGTACCTGCATCCAGTAACTGAATACTGCCACACACTGCACAACTCATTTCTGTTCTGAGGTCTTTGCTACAGGACAAAAGGAAGCCTGGAGCAGACCCAAGTACATTTTTATTTTGCCACATCCAATCCAAGTTATTTACATATTATAACATTTAAACAGAATTTTAAAGTCTTCATCCTTTGAGTGGGGTGCCCATGTGTTAAAGTTTCTGAGATGTTCCCAGGTTAAAGGTAGTGGGGACCTTGGATTACACATGCAAGATCACACAATTCCCTCTAAAACAAGGACTGTGCTTATCTTTACTGGTGTCTTTGGTAAAAGTGTAAATGATGTTGCTGACAACCTGGCTTTTCATCACAAGGTTTTTGGAGTATGGATGACCTCTTTATAGGACACAAATTTCACAATAAGTAAGACACAATAAGTAAGTTAACCTTAAAATTCCTATAGACCCTCTTCCTCATGCTACCTCCTCTAATTCATTCTGGATAGAATTAATCTCATCTCCCACAGTGGCCTTCCTCTCCTGTTCCTAGGAGGACTCTTAGGCTCACACTGCCTTTCCTGACTGAATGTTCATCCTTATGCAGAAGGGTCAGTATTTTGGCCCATGGACCAATTTTGTCTGGACTCCTGGAACAAAATATGTGTCTTGTAGCATTCTCCCTATCTGCACAGCCAGTCACCAAGGTTGGGAATGTGAGAGGAAAGCTGGTGTTCCTGCTCCATATGATACACAGCTCCACATTCACTCTGCTCATAGCTTGGGCCAGTGGCCAATCCTCCTCCCTGTAAGCCAAAGAGTCTTGGATCTGTCTCATTTCTGGGTGGGACCAGCTAATGAAGATACCAGCCAAGGTGTCATGTCCTAATGCCAGACCACAGGCATAGAGTAAGTCTTAATTTAGTTTGATTGTCATCACAGAGCTGTCAGACTAGGAATAGCTCTGCTTACAGACAACACATGGGAAGCTTCCTGTGAATCCATGCAGGAAATATTTTCCCAGGCAGGACCCATTTCAGCCAAGCCATTTCTAAATGAGTGCCTCAGGAAAAGGCTGTGGTCAAAGGCAGAACCTCCCCTAGCTCACCATAAGATTGGGGAGGTCTAAACAGCGACAGCAGAAAGACTTTTTCTCCCAGCTGGCAGAGATACCACCACAAATTTCTCTCCAGCTCCTGGGGTAGAACTGAGAACAGGAGCCAGAATATGGTAGATGTGAACTCTCTCTGGGACCTTGGCAGAGAAGACAAGCTCTTTTGTCAACTTACCACAACTTGCAGTGCAAATGACCTATTACACCTCTCTGCTCTTCCTACTGTCCTCCCCCTGGGTTCTTCCTTTCATAGGTCTGTTAATGCTTTGTCAAAAGGCAGAAACACAGCTTTGACATAAAAAGCTGCTGTTTACAGTTGACAGAAAGCTTACATTAGACTGGGCCACCTGAACCTCCTCACCCAACATAAACAGAATCTATCAACACTGCTTAAGCCATTAACCCTGACAACTGAGGTTTTCCAGGGAAAGCCCTTATCAAAAGGGGGCTGCAAATGAAACCCAATGAGAAAAATCCTCATTGCCCCAAATGATCTCAAATAACTTCCATGAGAAGATGTGGATGAGCCTTGTTAGGCTCACCCTAATCCCTTTGACAAGTCAGGGATTCCTTCAGGTTGGAACATAAATCCTCCAGGAATCTGAGTCTTCGTCTTCCTCTGCTCTCCATTAGGATGGCAACTACGATTTTTTAAAGATCATTACCTGATCAACATGGGAAAGGAATGTTTGGAGTTGAGCATCTGAGCCATTAGTGGAGAGGCCTTTCCATATCCGGTGAATTCTGTTCAGAGGAAGCTCCCCTTGTGTGCCCCCCACAAAGTTTGTCATTCCTCTCTTGCATGTGCCCAGACATCAAAAACCTCCTGGTGAAGCTCTGAGGAGAGGCTGTCTGAGGGAATCCACATGGAGAATGTGTCCTGAAACTCTTCCTTCTCATCAGGGTTTAGAGAAAAGGGTGAGGCCAAGGAAAGAAGCCTGCAAAGAAAGCTTCACTTGGGCTTTCCAGATGTGATCAAGCTCTTACCTCAAACATTTGGCCCTTGTTTGTAGGGCAGAAGGCCTATGGAAAAAGGCATTTTCCAGCACAGTGCTGACTTTCCATCTCCAAATTGAGACTCTGGAAAAAACTGAAAAGTTAGAGACAACAAATGAAGAGTAATAGGAACTTTTTCAATTCTGTGATGAGCTTTTAACTGTATCCACACAGGATTTTTTAAGTTTCAAGGGAGACGAGGTGCTTTCACATTCCAAATACAGAAATAGTTTTTGTTTTCATTCTCTCAACTTCTGCTTCTTTTGAGAAGAAAACAAAAGGGACTCATAGATAAAGGGATCATATAGCAAATATTGCAAACAGTTGTTTAGATGCACATAAAATTGCTTTCTGAGCTATAGATCTCACTTGTTTTCCCAAAGGAAAATCTAACACACATCTACCTCCACCTGCTGGAAGAAGATTAAAAATGTTAACAATTATAATTTTCAGTTTAGGGAACAAAGGTCTTCTACATACTGTGTGAGGTGGGAAAAAGATCATAGTGATCCCTCATAATGAGGGAAAATGTCCCAAATCCACACTTTCCGAATTTAGCAAGCCTTCAGTACACAGTATTAGTACATTTTTAGCACTGTAGGGCAGGGGGACACTTGTTTTTGTACTGAGTAAATTCTTGACTGGCTTTTTTCCATGTTGGTTAGATATGTAGGGAACAGCATTGACCTCACTGGACAGTGGTGGAAATCCAATGGAATTTAGTTTGAGGCAGAAGCAGGCCATTGGTATGTGAACTGTGAAGGCAACTGAGCCTTTTCCTCTCTGCAGATGGTAAATTCACAGACATTTAGGACAGAAATATTCTCATTTTAATGCTTTCACTGCTGGCTGCAAAAATGCAATATGTTTAAATCACAGAGTAATCTTTTTGATCTAGGTTTGAAAACCAAAAAAAAAAACCTTTTGTAGTTTTAAAGATGGTTGGAATTTTCCTACTTTTTTTTTCTTTTTAAATTTTATGGCAGTTATAAAGAATATCAGATTGGTCATGAGGAAAGGATTCTTCATGATAGTATGCTAGCCTGGACTTTGGAAGGTTCAGTTTTGAGTCTGTATTTCACCACTGATTTCCCTTGTGGTAGCGGTGGCGGCTGTAAAGCATTTTGTGAGATCAGTGACACTTTTAGCAGAAATGTCTTTTTCTCCCAAGTTTTCCACAGGCATTTTAACTAAAGATGCAGAATGGCAAAGAGACATTATCCAGATGATTAAGAAAATAGCTTAAAAAGAGATTTTCTAGCACTGTCCCTAAAATTAGGATTTTGCAACTCTCAAGGATGTGTTTTCAACCTTCTGGATCTGAACATTGCCAGAAAGGCAGGCTAACTGTGTGGGGATATCACTGGATTCTTTGAGTTTATGCAGTGTACCTTGACAATAACCCCAGCAGCAGGAAAATGCAGACTCAAGGGAGAAGGGGAGAGGCTGGTGGTATTACAGAGCTACCAACTTATCTCTGCTCTCTGCGGATGGACTTCACCATGAGTGTTACCAATGAAACGCTACATTTCTGCACAAAGCATCCATGGGTTGTCAGCATCTTCTTTCCTGATCCCAGGAGGAGCTTGGAGAAACCAATAATCTGACAGATCCTCCTAAATCCAAGGACTCTCCCACCAGATGGCTGGTCCACAAAGTGCATCATCCCACTGCAGGCGCTGAGCAATTCTGAAGGCCTGACAAGGGAATGCCGGTATTTTATTGCTGCCACATCCCGTCCTGCTGTTTTCTTTCCAATCAGTTAAACATCACATCTGTCAAAGCTCAGCTTAGGTGACCTTGAGTATCCATTTAAAATTGAGGTTTAAAAATAGTAGACAGAAAGTGTGTATGCCTTTTTTTCTTGCAAGTCTCCAGAGAATCTTCCACAAACCAGAGTGTGTTTTCTATTATGGTTTACATCAACAGGCTGATCTTGGAGACTTCTGTCTGTGTGTGTGTTTCTATTACTGATTTTTTTGGAGGCTGTGTGTGTGTGTGTGTGTGTGTGTGTGTCTATCGTGGCCCTTGTTTCCTCTGGAGAAAGGAGACAGTAAAACCCACTTGAAAATTTATACACACAGTGTCAGGAGCCCAGTTCATTCATCTGAAGACACTCCTGCTGTGTTGGGTAAAATGCCCAGAAATATTCAGGGCTGTGTTAACCACAATTCTCTGCTTCCACGTTGTGCCTGATGCCATATTTGGAAGCTGTGATTCCTTTGCTCCATGTGGCTGACTCAGAATTTGCATTTGCTTGATATCAGCATTGATTTCCTGTCCCTTTGGGTAGCTGTAATGGATGGAGTGGCCACAAAAAGTTCAGCAGGACAAGTAGTGAGAGTTAGTAGGCTCAGTGGAGCAGTATCGAATGTCAGCCAGTGGCTGCTCAGATGTCAGGGATACAGATTCAGATGCTGGAGTCTGGCAGACACATGACCCATGGGTTGCAATGCATTGTTAAAGAAATGAAACCTACCCAAGTTATTCATATGAACTCTGACATATTGCAATTGGCAGCCTCATGCTGGGTCTGCCCTAATCACTTGCCAGCATAAGTTAAGAATGTGATTTCACATCTAATGATATTTCTAGACTAGCAAAAGACTTCTTTGAGGGAGTGGCCTACTTTCCCAACCCTCTCTGCCTCACAGCAAAATTTTCATGTAGCCAAGAGCCACAAGACTCAAAGTGGACCTCAAACAAGATTGCTTCTGAGTGAGAGACAGTGCCTCCCTTTAGAGTCCCACTGGGAAGTGTCTTGAAGTAACCCATCTTTTTCAGACTCAGCTATCCCTGCTGGCTCATTTCCTGCCACAGCGAGGAATTTGGATTACCCAGTGGCTCTCACATGGAAAGCCACACTTGGACTACTTACAACCTAGAAGGATCTTGAGTCATAGGATGCCATCCTTGTCCTGGGACAGGACTAGCGGAACACTTTTGCCCTTTTTTGGGTGGGGAGTATTTCATTAGGGGTAGAAGTTACAGGACATTCTGATGCTGATGCTGAAGGTAGTTTATCATCATGACAATAATACTTGTAACAACATCAGAAAAATTTTCCAGGGTAGACTGTGTGCATAACAGAGTTGAAAGCTGTGACTTTGGCTGCCTTTGAAGCACTGGTGCTTGCTGGCACCTACCACATAGCTCATACAATTTTGTCTGCTTTCAGCACTTCTGAGGGCTTGTGTGCACTAGTGGGTGCAGGATGCACTGCAGAAAGCCAGAGGTGCTGTGGGAGAGAGGTCACATGTAATTTTTGTTTGCCTTGCTGAAACTCTCAGAAGCCTTTGTCCTGGAGAAAAGCTAACTGCTGGTGTGATGTGATAGAGGCAGTGTGCATAAAAGCAGTTTCTGCTCAAAAGTGAGATGAGACAACAGCAGATACAGCTGATGAAATAAACTTTCTTTGTTGTCTCATCATAAGCGGCACCAGCCTCAGTCTGTCAGTCTTTTATCAAAGCTTTTACGTGAATCTGAGCTTTGAAGGAAAGCAACAAGTTGCCTCTATGGCTTCTCGGGAATACTCTCCCTAGCATGGTGGCAACACACTGAAAACCTGTGCCAATGAAAGCCCTGTGCCACTGAATATGAGGAAGGGTGCAGATGGGATGTTAAAAGTCAGAAAATTGTTTAAAGTAACACAACAAAGGAGGACAATAAGTGAACACAAAGAGAAGGACTACGTTTAAAACGTATATGCTAAGAGAGCACTTGTGTCTGTCAAACTGCTGCCTGTAGGGCTGGTAGTTCTCTTTCATTCTAGGACTAGTCTGAGGTTCAGTTTCAAGCCATGTTTTTCCTGTACCTTTTAGTACCACAAAACTATGCATACATTGCACTCTTCACCCAAGTATCTTTCCCACAACATCCATTCCATCTAGTAAAATTGTATACAGGTTGCCATGGTAACTGGTTTCCAGATCCCATTCTGGGTCTCAAAAAAAATGGGAAAAACTATGGATATGTCATAACATTTTCAGGCTCACCCAAAAGCAGAAAGAAGCTCTGAGAAAGAAATCCTGAAACAAAGGGAAAAGCAACATTTTATCACTCTTGGCAGAGAGAATTCCAGTTGTACAATAGCCTTTATCCCAGTGTGATAAAGAAGAGAGCAAGAGACAAGGAAAATGGCTGGTGTGTCACAAACACATCTGCTGGAGATGCAGAAAACCTTCTGGAGCAGATGGTCTTGAAAGTTTCTCTCTGCATTTTGCATAAGCCTCACAACTCTTAGCTGCTCTGTCACGTTCACGTCATCTATAGGAAATATAAAATATAAAATATTTTTGTTTTAACTAATTAATATGTTTTCTCATCCCACACTTAAATAAGCTTAACCACCCATCCTGCAGTGTGTGATAAAATTCAGGCTCTGCTCTGCTATGCAGATGCAAATGTTTGCAGCCATGTTGATGGATGTCTCTCCAGATAGTTTTCAAGAGCAGTGTCTAGACTTGAAGAGTGAGCACAGTGCACTTCTGACTCTGTCAAAGCAATTGCAGCATTTAGTAGAGACTCTCTTGTCTCTTCAAGGGGACAGCAGGACAGTCAGCAAATACCCTTTCTTCTTCTGTAACTCTGTACAGGGCTTTAGATCAAAGGTTGTACAGGGAAAAAAAGGTTGTATAGGAGAAGGGAGAAAAGTGTCTGAAAGCTGTTGGGAACCACCTCTTCCATTCAGTTGTAAAATCTCCAGCTCTTTGTCGCACTTTGTACTTATGTCTGTTCAATGAATTTTTTCTTCTTTTTGCTATTTCTGTGCTGCTTTAGATGATGAGGACAAAGCTAAGCTGAGTCATTGACAGCTAACAGAAGAAATTTTATTTCCATCAATATCTGTAGAGTTCATAAAGCATAAAAATTCAATGTTTTTTGACAACAGTCAGGAGTTCCAAGGAATCTGCACTACAGATCCTTCTAAACCTGAGCACGCGGATCTGTATCATTTATTAGAAAAGCTTTGAAATACCATAAAGAAATACCTCGTCCCTAAAAGGAAAACTTTGTTCTCCTTCAAAGATAAAGCATACCGCATTGGCAATCCTATAATGGTTTAAAAATTCAACTTCAATAGCAGATAAATGTTTCAGATCTTCTGAAAAACATCACTGAGCTCAAACAGAAACGGGCCTTTTCAGACTGCAGTTTAACCCACCCAAAATAGCTCAGGGAAGTCACTGTTATAAGTGCTCATTTCACGTTGCAGAAAAAGTGTAATTAATTATCTTCTATTTTTGATATTTTATTCTGTAGCGCACTGCAGCTGATTCTCGGTGTTTGCCAACATTAGTATTTAAATACCATGCGAGTCTGAAGTCAGCCTTTTAGGTGAAGAGAGCAAAAGGAATGTTTTGATAATCTGACTGCTGAGCAATTATAATCTTTGTTTCAGTCCTTTAAAAAAAAATTAGAACATTCATCAAATGACATTCATCATGAAGGAACAAAGTTTATATGTGAAGATTTGCACACCCTCATCTCAGCCGGTCACATCCTGATTCTGCTGTAGATGTAGCTTCCTAGCCTTGAAATCAAAGAGATTGCTCCACTGTAATTAGGGACAACTGGGAAGAGTGGTTATCCTTGGTGATTTATGCAGCAGTCTTGAGTACTTGTCTTTCTGTTCCCTGTGGAAATCTGGATGGTCATCAACAGGACTGAGGTGTCTGAGTGTCACCTGAGCTTTCTCACTTGTAGCAGTCTTTAGAAATCAAGATATCTGTGCCATTTAAACCAGTCAGCATTCTTGCCCCAAAGGTTGATGAGCAAAATACTCTCACAGTTTCTCCCATAATAATATATTTACTAATGTATTCTCTGTGATTGATTTGCTGTCATGCATAAACTGCACAGGGAAGAGCTATGGACAAAAGACCTGCTTTTTTAAGTCATTCCCCATAAGGGGAAGCCTGGGTGATCCTTTCCAAACAGCAGCTGGGAAAGCAGGGCCAGAAAATGGCTGTCACGTTCCTGCTAGCTGAGAGCAGGGCTTGTCCTCTCTGACTCCTTAATTCCAGTCTCCTGGAGTAATACTACAGACAAATGTCTTATTCCAGAAGCTGTTCGTGCATTTAATGAGAAGCAACCACAGTCCCAGTAGCCAGGACTGCCTTCCTTAAGGTGATACCCTGGCAGGTTTCCCACGGTAGTTCAGTAGCTTGGCAATTTCTTTTCTAAATTTACAAGCAATCTCCTGTTACATAGTGGGGCCAGCTTCTGGGATATCAAGTGGTTTTTCAGGTGTTGTATTACAGGGGGCTGGAAGCTTTTATTCACCAGGCAATGTACGTAACCCGTGTATGTTCAGATGACTGTGTGTCCGGTGTTTCTGCTCTAATTCATTGCTCAGCTTTGCATCTTCCCTTGTCCCTGCCTCTACTTCTGGTTCCCATGTATTAAAAAAAAAAAAAAATGGTTTAGGGAAGAATAAGGCTTAGCTCAAAGAAGTGATGTCTTGCCTAATCGCAAGTCCCATGAGCACCTCAAAGGGACAGTGTTGCAGAAGGTTTTAAAACTGATGGCACATCCAAGTTCCAATTTATGACAAGTAAACTCAAAGTGTAAATGTAGTTCACAGGACTGCACATCAATGACTGGTCCAGGGTGATGAAGAGATTCTGGCTCTAAAATGTTTAGGATTGCTCTTGTGTTGTTAGTATCTGTCTAACTGCTTAGTTGAATTAAACAAAACATCTGAAAATGATCAGTCCCCGCCCTATAAATGTCACTGTTTCATAAAAGAAGACTCTGACTTACCAAAGATTATAATATATACACATGTGTTTTATCTCTGCAAGATGTTTTCAAGAGGTTGAATAATCCAGTCTATGTGCTGACATGAACTGTAAGCAGAAGATCAGCTTGAAATATTAGGCCAATAATATGGATAATATACATCCAGTTGCACTGCAATCCATCTCACTAAGTTACTCGGGTCATGGTTTTGCCAACTGAAGTTAAAGTGCAACATCTGGGATAATCCCACATTTCACATGTTCTTGCTTTGTTTTCTCAGTGCTTTGGAGTTATTTGTAACCCCATATGTTGATGAAGGTCCACCACCACTGTCTTTGAGAGGAAGACACTAACTGGGCTTTTTCCCAGCTTGGTCATTCCAGTGCTATCTAAGGGTCAAAAACAGCGGCAGAAAGAAAGCTCTCCCTTGAGCTCTGTCTCTACACGGGTGGCAGATTTCTTTGCGAGGGTCAGTGGCTATCTCAGCGTGTGCTTTGTATTTACCAAGTCATTGTTTAGAAGAAGACAATTTCTTTCAAAGGCCAGGTCGTTTTAAGACCTGTCAGGGTTCCACTCCCCAGGTGCTGCTCACCGTTCCCGTTGTCCTGCTTTTGTTCTGCTACAATTGTGCAGGGTGAATTCTGTGCCCCACACTATCCTCATTCCAGTTTACAGGAAAGATCAGATAAATCAGTATAGACTGGACTTCATCCTTGGGAACTCTTGAAGATAAGGCTAATTGTGCACTTTTTTTTCGCATGAGTTCATGATAGCAGGCCTGTGAAATAGTTCATGACCTGGCATCCACATTCAGTACATCTATGGTACTGAGAAAAATGAAGTGTTATACCCATGACCTCTAACATGGCAGATAATTCAGATAAAACTTGTAGTGAGCAGAAAAATCTCATTTGTCATAATTCTGGCACAGACTCCATAGCAGCAGAGAGGCTGATGGGTACAACATGAGCACATTTAAAATGTAATAAATCGTAGCAAGGAAATAGTTGAGTCATGTGTAATTTCTCCCCCACTTAACTGTTGAGAACAGTATTTCTTAAGCATATCTTGTTAATGTGATGTTCAGCAACCAGTTGCAGAAGGGATCTTCAGTTTGACCTGAAAAGCAGGGAGCATTGTAGCATCTTTCCTTGGTTTGCCGTGATAGTGGCAACCTTTCCAAGGTTTCAAGTTACTATTGTTTTCCACCAAAGCTCCCTACAGAACTGGACAAGGTATTTTTGACTGAACTGTAGGCTGTTTGCAGCCACTTAATGGTTGTTGGTTTGCAATCAACACTGAGCTGATTGAATTAAAGGTATGATTATTCTCCTAATGGATTTAATGTAAAGCTTGTGTGGACAGGTTTACATAAATGAATTTCTGGTAATGCTGATTTTAAATGGTTAGGAAGAGGCTTCAGATCAAGAAAAGTAATTTTTAATTTAACCAAGTAGTCATTATAGGTGGTTTTCTGCTCATTTAAAAAGTCAGATTAAGAACTCAAATAAAGCTCAAGGGGTTCCTGTGTGGACAAGTTCCATTCAAGGCAGGGAGGAAGCATTAACTGCTGGATAATCCACAAAACCATTTGCTTCTGATGTCACCACAAAGAACAGATTTGGAAAAACCAAGACACTTTCTATCATCATCAGTGTGAAATATTAATCTCATTTAAATCCACTGATCCTTCTGTTAAGATTTCTGCCATGAATGTTTTGGGACACATGCAAACAGAGCAGCTCTTGGGAAAGTCACTCCACGGTAACTCAACACGCTTCTCCAGCTTCCCAGTCAAGGCTTTTGCCCTCATTTTTGCCCAGGATTTTTTGTCCACAGAAAGGTTTGATGGTCAAATTGAGAGGGGGTCTCTCCTCAGCTTGGACTATATCATCTGTTCTTAGTGAGCATCTTTGGACACAGTAATATTTGGGAGTCCTGTAGGGGCATGAAGGAGTCATCAGTGTTATTGAAAGCATAAGAAGAGCATATTTGGCATTATTTGTATGGGTGCAAGGAGGATGTAATGTAGCACTTGCTAAGGAAGCCCCATCTCCAATGGCAGCGGGGGATCAGGGAGAGCCCTAAGCCTGTCCATCTGTCCATCACTCAGAATTAATGGAAGTGCAGACAGCATGGGCTGGGCAATTCTTTCCCCTCAGTCTCTTGCAGCAGAGGTTTGAGAGTAGAGGTCACTTTTTGGTTAATAGCTGAAGATAGATTCCTCTTCCCTGAATTTGTGCAGTCCTTTCTGTACCTGTCTGTGTTTATGTCAGATTCCTTCTGCTTCAGTCTGGGCTTCTGTCCTGTCCCCTGATGGTGAATTTTCTAGTCCTGCATCACCCTCCTTTTCCGCAGGAACACAAAGTTTCATTTCCCTGAGCTGCCACAGTGGCATAAGCCTTGAAGGAAAAAAAGAGAATTTTTAAATGAGGTGGAAGAGTAAGAAACTTGAACTGGAGAAGCACTGATATGATTTAACAACCAGCAGCTTTTCTCTATTTGGCATCCCAAAATTTTAGGAGTAGATGAAAACCACAGCATGCAGGTGATCAAATGGAGTACTTTGCCTCCTAAATCAGTGTAGGCAAGAAGGACTAGCTGGCATTTGTCACGCCCGCCAATTTGGTTGAAGTGGAATTTGAACCACGCTGCTGGAGATATTGGACAATTTTCTTTCATCTGGTTGTGGGTCGTGTCACATGGTCACCATATGTGTTGCTCCCCAGCACGCACACACACACCTCTCACTCTGCACAGCTGTCAAAACAAACATCAGCTGCCTTTTTTCAATCCAGGAGAGTTTCAGCTCTGGAAGCAGTGGAAACCCCTTTTCTAACAGGATTTCACATTGCAGATTATCTTTAATCCAATTCATCTCTGACTGATACACTTTTTGGAAGCCTGTGACCCATCTGCAGAGTTTGCTAGATGGAAACTTCTGTCAGCTGTGCTGAAACCGCTTTCTGTGCTGGGCTGTAATAACAAGGAAAATCCTGTAATGATCTTCCTCAGCCATTGAAGGGCTTTGTTGTGGTCATGGACAAATCTGAATTTATGGCAAGAGCATTAGGTTGTATACAAGGAATAGATTTTACTGGACCTATTGAAGTCTTGCATATTAAATTGGGCTCTTCTCAGTTCTTCTAGAAATGAATGCCAGAAAAATACTTCTTTTTGTTGTTGTTTTTAAAGTAGTGCTTAGTTTTAGGATTGTATCAAAGACCCAGAAAGTCCAAGGCAAAATGTTCTGTCACAATGCAAAGAAATGGAGATCTTTCTAATCCCTCAGGAAGAGGAGCCAGTCACAAACTGCTGTCTTGTCCTAATATCTCTAGGAAAGGGATCAGTACCACAGTACAGCACTGAGAGAAGGGTTGGGATGTTGAAGAATGCTGTTCTGATTCAGGCCACTATGGGATGTGAAATGCAACAAATATTTTGGGTTTTTTTCCTTTCCTTCTTCCCATTTATTTTTTTTCTTTGAGGGTACAGCCAGCTACCCGAAAAAGAAACCTGACCCAAAAAGTGAAAAATACTGTGGCTGGAAGTTTCCAGTCATGTTGCAGTCAAAGCCTGGGCTGATGGATGAGGTAAGATGCTGTTGGGCAGGAACAGAAGTGATCAGTGGCCACAGCAACTCCGCTTATAGCCCAGTGGCTGAGTTCAGGGGCAGTGTTTCTTTGCTTCATTCCTTACTGGTGTTTCCAGACTGGGCACAGGATTCCTCCTACCTTCAGTGGGTGTGTGAGTAAAACCACAGCAGCTGTGGGAGTGCTGGGGAAGGAAGCAATGCCAGTAAATGACACATTTCACTCTGCCTGATACCCTACCTCCTGTCTTCCAGCAGGGTATTCAAGTAGGAGGCAGGGAAGGCTGAAGTATTTGTCCTGAGATGCCACAGCCTCTTTCAAATCCTCTAAAGGCCAGAATTTTCCTTATGGCTTTTTATCCTTGTTGCCATACAACACTGACTGTTCCTTCTTTACCCACATCACCCATGCAAACACCCTTGCTTCCAAATGCTTGCTTTATAGCCATGTTTTTATGCCGCTCTTATGACCACAAAATTTTAGACTTCTGGTATTAGAGATGACTTGTGTGTCTGACACTGTTTATTCTCTTCATCTTCTTATGGAAGTGAATTATCTGAGAGCAGTGGACTCCTTGTTTTGGTAGGATTTTATTACAATGATGTATGGAGTTTGTGTGTGCAGGAGGGTGTATATATATATATATATATATATATATATATATATATGCTGATTTATGTTTGCTTTAGAAGAGGCCGCCCAGTTCAAAACCACCCAAAACTGCTGACTTCCAAAAAAACAGTGTGTAATCGATGGATTTCCTCAGGGTTTGGAAGGGATGAGGAGTGGGGGTCCTTGGCAAGAGGGCTGAACTCATGCTGCTGGATTTTGTATTACTACTTCTGTTTGTCTAAAAGGGAAGCCCACAAACCTCAGACGAGCTGTAGGATTGAGCAAACTGCTGTACAAACCCATCCCAAGCAGAGATAACTCTGCCCAGATGAGCTGGAAAAATGGTAGTGACATCTACCTTTTTACTAGTTCATTGTATCTTGACTTCTGAGATTTCCTTGAAAGCCACAATCATATTTCTATTTAAATCTTTGTTTTCATTAGAATGAAAAAAAGATAGTAATGGGTAAAAACAGTGAACATTTAAAAATGAAAATGTGTTTTGAAAAGAGAAAAAGTTCTTCCATAGAAAACAAGTAGTGGAAAATATAAACAGTAACAGAGAGAGAATGGCATAAGGGAATTCAGGAGTTTATTGCAGAACTGTGCTAACAACCTAAGAATTCAGTTTTCAAAAATCACAACACTTAGACTTCAAGAGACACTCTTGGTGTGATTATTTATCCTGCTTCTTATAATCTCAGGGACTATGGGAGTCTTCCAGAGGGTAAAAGTTTCCCCTCTAGAGTAAATCACAGGCAGGCCAGGCAATTCCATTTATACAGGAGGAGCAGAAGCTCAGAGCCATTAAAGGTGAGACATCTGAAAGTGCTCAAACAATGCCCCCTTTGAAATATTCTTTGACACCGTCAGAGTTAGGACAAGTAACATACCCTTTGAAGATACCACTTAAAAAGCTTTCCAAAATCTGCCAGTAATTTGAACCTCTTTGCCCCTATCTCGGAGCACAGAATCCATCCCTTCCCTCTCTGGCAGCGTCAGCAAGGCAGGAGCTACTTTCTCTGTTCCATTCCCAAGGCCATGGCCCCCAGCACTACACTCTGTGTGCAGCTATTGCCCTGTAACAAGCCCAATAAGGTGTTTTTTTCAGAGCCAGGTTTAGGATGCTCAGGCCAGGAGATGTGTTATCCCTGCTGCAGCATCGGGCAGCAGGAGACTTCAGGGTGGTGGCTGGAGGATGGTGGGGCTGGGCCCCGCTGACTCAGAGGCCTCCAGCTGGCAGCAGTTCAGAACCAACATATTTGGCTTTTGTGTAATTACCCCTTCGTTCCAGGGATATCTCAAAGCTGGAATGGCATGGGAAGCCTTCTTCCCCTGGCTGCCTCCCTCCCCCAGCCCATCTGAGAAGGGCTTCACATTCTTTGGTTCCTAAAGTGCTGTGTGGATGTGTGTGTGTGTGCATATATTCCTGTGCTAACAGATATGTCGGGAAAGGACCCTCCTGTTAAGTTAAAATGCAACCGGGAGAGGCTTCCCTGCAAGATCACATATGTTTTCCTTAAGATAAGCCTTTAGAGGGATAATATCATTCCCCGCAAAAAGATTTTTCAGCTCCCATGACACCTGAAGCAAACAAACGTCTTGTGGCCCAGCATTGATAGATGCAACATTAAAAGCAATTAGATATCCTCTCAAAGGCTAAAATGAAAGAGCCTTCTCACATGCTGTACCGGGGGACTCATGATGAAGGAGCTTTCTTCGTCCAGCCCTGGGATTCGTTCTGCTGTCTTCCATTACTATAAGTTTGCTGATGTGGAGGGAGTTGCACCACTGCAAACATGAAGAGAATGAAGCTTTCTGTTGTGACAAGACCTGGAGGAATGGGAGATGAAAAGTGTTCTTGAAAGAATTAAAAATTTCCTTTAGACACAGAGAAATCACTTCCATGCCAGCCTTCTGTTCGTTTTCCCCTCATTGAATGTTAGTAGTTCCCCACATCCATTTATCTCCTGTCTTCATCTTAGCCTCTCAGCCAGTCCATGATCCCAGGCTTGACTTGTTGCTCCTTTGTGGGAGGAGAGCCTCAGGCACAGATTCTTCTCCATTCTCATATCACTACTGCATTTGTAGATGTGGTCTCATGCCAATTCATCTGTTTCTATGGATATATGAAGTGTCTGGAAATGGCTTTCAAATCCTAAAGCTTTACTTGCATACTCCGCTCCCTGGACTGCTCTTGTTCCTATCACCATGAAGAACTTCTGCTTCCCTGAGCTTCCCAATCCCTGGAAGTAACTGTGATGCTTTTTTCTTGGTTATCCAGGCTCAAAGGATCATTGAGCATGGTCAGTTCTCTCAGACAGGCCCCACAGCTCTCTGCATTTCAGGGTCTGGCCAAAGCATCATTTCAGGGTGAAGGAGTACCTCTGTTTAATTAAATGTTTGATTAAATAATGGAACTCCTTGCCATGTGATCCCATAGAAATAAAAAGTTTCTATAGAGGTTAAAAATTCGGGCAAAATTCATGGAAGAAAAATCCGCCAAGTACTTTTAAATCCAAAGGCACTATCACTGGCTCCAGAATCACCTGAAGTTATGATTTCTGATATTTGGAGAAATATTCTAGAAAATCAGGACTGTCTTTGTTTTGTTTCATGACTGCCTGCTAGCTCTCTGTACATTGGTGAAAACACATATTGGTAGATTGGCATCAGGCCTGAGCAGCTCCAGGTGCAAAATCCACTTGCAGTTCCTTTTGCAATAACCCTGCCCAAATCCATCATCCATCTCTTGCTCTCTTTACCCCACTGACTTTCAGCCTCGTCTACCAGTGTGTTCCAAGAATCTTCTTTCCCTACAGCCTCCTTCCAGCTTTCTGCTTCTGCTTTTCTTCTTTCCTTCCCACTCAATCTCTCCCCCACATCATGCTTAGTAGTTGGGGGAGAAAACAGTTCCTTATCATGTAAATCTGCAAAACCTCTTAGGGTTCAAGACAATTTACATCACAGAGGCCGTGCACCTTAAAGCAATCCCGACCCCTCCGGCGGGAGCTCCCGGAGGAAGTTACTCATTTTGTGGTTCAGTCCGTTTGCCCAATGATTTCACATTTCAATCCACAGTTTGCTAACCTTTCTTTTGGAAACGCTGACGAAAATCTTGTGGAGTTCAGTTTGGGGTTTCTAGATTGTAGTCCCTGCAGGTGACTTTTACTTTTCAGGTTGTTTGGCAACTCCTTTTCCCCCGGGGCCGTATTCCTGCCTCCCCGGCAGCCAGTTGTGCAACGCAGGGTGCAGAGATTTACAGTCTGCCTTTGCACTGACTCACTCTGGGCTGGATTCAGGGCCGAGGTGCAGGACACTCCTCGCTCTTTGCCAGGGAAGCCAATCCTTTCCCCGGCGGTTGCAGTGCCGCCGAGGGACGGCTGATAAAAATCACTGCATTGTTCTTCCCTGGGATCCCTAAGGACAATGTGCTGGGGAGGAGCTCCTGAAGGTATGTTTTACTAGTGAGCAAAGCAACTAAAATAAAAAAGCCAAGGAAAACTCTGCCTAAAGCTCAAATTGAAGCTTGCTTCCATGCCACTTTATTTTGGAGGCAGTTAAATGTTTGCTTTTGATTTCTTGCTGTTCACGATGCTGGGGGATGGGGAGAGAGGGATCAGTCAGTTAAACGTACACTTGAGTGCTCCTTATTCCCTTTTATTTTCTTTATGCTTTCATTTTCTTGCCTAATTTGTGGCAGGAGCTTTCTGGAACTGTATTTGTCCTATTTTTTTCTGGACCTCTACAACTTTCTCAGAGTAGCTAATACCTGTTGATGTTGATTCAAACCTATGGACTTAAAATTTCACCAGTTCTTAGTGGACATTCAGTTATATTTCTTCTTACAAACACAGGTAATTTTCCTTCAGATGATTTTTAAAAAATTATACTAATACTGACATCAGTAATTACATTTAGGTCATCTTTCACCTGAAATATCTTACAGCCACAGTTCAGGATACAGGTCCTGTATCCTGCTCATAGTGTGCATATTAGATCTATCAGACAGTCTACCAGGAACTGATCTACTAAACATTTGAGAAGTGTAATATGGCATTGGGTGATCTTTTGAAGGATAGCCAGTTCATGGGAATGGTCTGGAATACTCTGTTGGGGGAAGTTGTGCTTGCCAAAAACCTCCAAGGGTTCAAAGGATGACTGGACAAGTCCATGGGAAAAAAATCTAACTAAAGAGCTAATAAATACAAAGCAACCGAGCCTGGTTCAGGGAACCCTTGCCAGCTGGGGAGTTTCAGAAGTGTTGCTGTATATATTCTCTGTTCTTACTATTTTCCTCGAGATGTCCGTTTTTCCCATTTAGAATTGTCACCAGCCCATCCCTACAAAATCTAAGAGTGATACTTCACAAAGAAGGTTTAAAGAAGAAGAAACTGAGGAGAAATCAAACAATTACAGAGATAATAAATTAAAGAATGGGGCAAAAGATGATTTTTTTTTTTTTTAACCCTAAGAACGGGAATGCAGAGAGGGACACTGAAGGGGACACTTCTTATGCAGCACCAGTCACTCCCTGACATTGTCCAAGGAGCTACAGCAGCAATCTAAGACTGGAGACGGGTGGGACTTGGTGGAAAACACTGGTCTGACAAGGTGAGTCTTGTGTGTCCATCTTGCTGAGCTCATTGTCACTAATATTTCATGAGATTCCAGACTTCACACCCATTTTACTGGAGGGGAAATGTGGCTGCAGGACATTGTGACTGAATAACCTATTTCAACCTCATGACTCATAGATTGGTTTTTGCCTTGGGTTTGTTTTTCCTTCTGCTTTTCCTGGAAGATGAGCTTTCATCTGATACCAGTTCCAAAGTGATTTAACTTTAGATTCAAGACTGACCTCATCCTATACTTGTCCAGCACTGGTTGCTGATTTAAAGACCCCTTATTCTGAATGTATTCATATATGGTATGCATTACAGACATCTCTTAGCCTAGAGCAGGAGCCTCATTATTGGCAGGAAAAGTCTATAGGCTTCCAGGGAGCCATTTTCAGAAGAAATGTTTGCCTAAAACTTATTGTCTTCTTAATGTCTTTTTTGTCCATCTGCCCGGGTCCTGGATTTGAAAACACAGCCCTCAGTGTAGGTCTTTATGTGGCCCTTTTGATGTGTGCTGCTGACCTGTGAGCCTCGCCTCTTGCAAATGAAGGCGTCCCTGCACCTGCAGTCCTGGCAGACCTGTTCCGTAGGTGAGGAAAGGCAAAGGGAAAGCACCAGACCTTGCAAATGCGCCAGCTGGGATAACCCTTTATCCCAGCACTGGTTCAGTGGGGCAGCTTTGCAGGCAGTGGGGACATGACCCAGCTGGAGAGACCCACGGCTCTACTGCAAAGCTGGGAGAAGGATGAGTGTGGTTCCTTGCACACAGTCGAGCCAACACTGGAGAGAGGCTGTGTGGGAGGGTGCTGGGGGATGCAGCTGGGCCACACTGGCCTGAAGGCAGCACCTGTGGCTCTGGTGGACTGGGAACAAAAGGATGTGCTGAGCATGGGTAAATCAGGAAAGCAAGCCTACCTGCCTTCCCTTTTCACCCACGCTTCAGAGTCTGCAGCTGGGCAAAAACATGAAAACCCCTGACTGAGGCCAAGCAAAATGGGTGGAAACAGGGAAAGCAGTAGAAGGTGGATGAGTCATCTCTTTTGAGGGATGTCACAGTGTGATGGCTCCCAACATGAGGTGCCAGCAGCAAGTTAAATTGGGACAAGTCTCCCAAATCATAAATCTAAGTTTTGAATGGCTGTAAAGTGTTGCTGGGCATGCAGAGAACATGCTGCAGGTGAAAATGAGGTCCACATCTGACTGCTGTCTTCATATCTGGTCACTGAAGTGCAGGTCATAAGAGGCTGTAGTGCCAGTCCTCTACTGCTTTAAAATTAGGGTTCCTGTGCTGTTTCCCATTGTCCTCAGCTAACCCCATATGCAAAAAAAGGTAGAGCTATTGCAGGATGCAGGTAGGGACAGCCTAAATGGAAAATAAGTCAGGGAAGCCAAATTAGAAATAGAGAGCTTTGGAATTTCAGCCAAGTTCCAGAGAAATCCCTGGCAAAAGGGATTGGCTCCCTTAGAAAAGTCTGAATATCTTGAAGTTGAAAAGTCTGAAAAAGTCATCCAGAATATCTTGGTGCAGAGCAAGGTGACAAAATGAAGGATGCATCACCCTGTAATTACCTCATCAAAGTGCTTTCAAATGACTGTGGCCTTAGTTGCACTTCCAAAGCTAAAGGAGGGATTAGGACCTCTGTCTGCTTGGAGTTTGTGCAACAGGAAGAGTCTCTGCCCTGCAGACCCGCTATACAGGGACTGGACTTTTATATGAGGGCTGAGGAAAGGTCAGCCCGACACCAGGCAAGACTCTCCCAATCAGTGGGAAAAAAACCAAACCCTCTCCTGGGAGAAGCTGAGTTACGCAACAGGGACCTGTGAGAAGATACTGAAATTGAATCCCTGAGACTTTTGCTCATCAGCCTTAGAAAAACACTTGTGTTGGTAGGCTCCGCATTTAATTGCTGGGGAAACTTGATCGGAGCAGAAAGGAGATTCCCAGCCTCTGGCTAAACTGTTAGCTTTACTCAGTGGCTTCTATTAGCCATGTGCTCCTCAGAAAGTTCCTTTCAGGTGCATCTTTCCTGAAAGATTAAATGCCTCTGCGCAGATTACAGTGCTGGGGATTAATTGCCCCCTGAGGCAGAACAACTGATCTCTTAGGCCATGTGCACAGGATGCAAACCATGTATAAACCAGGAAGCAGAGAGGGTTTGCTGCACAAAACAATTGGGAAAAATATTATTTTTAGGATAATCTAACTTCTTAAGGAAGAGAAATAAGGAAGGAGTGAAGAGGAAAGTCTATCCTAGGCAATAAGAAATAAGTGGGCTTAGAAAGACACCCAAATTCCAATTGCTGCAGGAATTTGGGCTTCATCCAGCTCCACTGAAGTTGATGGAAAACTTGTGAGGGTTGCATCCTCCATGCTGTGAGAAGTGAAGAGCCATTTGAAAGATGGGAGACGAGTGGGAGTAAAGGTTGGTGACAATAAGAGAAGCCTGAACTAAGAAAATTTTCAGACTTGAGGAAACTTGGAAGGTCTGGAATTGAGGATACCAGTTTGGACAGTTACCAAGAGAGAATAACTGCCTCCATATTTTGATCATAATCTTGCTTCCGAGTCTGGTGTGCCTGCCCTCCCTTTCCCAAATTTATTTATTTAGGTTTACTGGGAGCGACTTCCTAGATCCCATCTACTAACTGGTTACATCCACACTTGTGCAAGCCCTAGTGCAGCTCTGTGTGATATTTCAGCCTTGGGAGGTGCTTCAGGTGCCCTGTCCCCTAGGGTGCATCAGGCGGTTGCTGGGGTGGGACTGCCTGAGCCCCTTTTGCCCCGTCAGATGTGAAAATGAACGCAGAAAAGGCTCCGCTTGTAGGACAGAGACCCACGGGCAGGAAGATGGGAGCAGATGTGTTAGATGATATCGAGAGTTCACTCGCAGATTAAATAAACCGCTGTGATAATACAGCAGGACTTGTGGTTCTGGCAGACAGCACACTTCTCACATGACAGTGAGTCACTCTGGGGGGGTGTTTTCTTCCCGTTCATTTACCTCTCATTTAGCGCTGCTGATGGGTAAATAGTGAAATGGGATTCTCAGGGTGTGATCTTTACAAAGGCCGCTGAAACACTTCCTCCGGAGAGCGTTGATTGGAGACAATTGGGGCTAGAGGGGGAGGAAGTGTCCTGTTTGAACTTTTTGGTGAAAAATGCAGATTCAGTGACACCAAACTGTAAATTAATTTCATTTTCTGCTGTAGAAGGGGGAAAAAAAGAGAAGTCAAAACAGTTCTTTTTGTTTCCAAATTGAATGCTTGCGTTCTCCCATGTGAAGAGCCTTTCCGTGTCAAAGATTATTTTTTATTTCTTGTTTGAAATATTGCAATGGAAAAGAAAATATTTTAGCTGATTTGTTTCCCCATTTCATCAGATACTTGAGAAAGAAATTTCAGATGAAGCCAACATTTTATTTCCATATTTAATTTGGAAGAGGCAGGATACCCACCATTGAACAGTTCAGATTAGAATGCAAGTATTCTATTTCCATGGAGCTCCCACTCCTCATCCCAGGAGTCCGGAGCCCTCTGCACAGTTACTGGGGAGGACAGGATAAGCACCTGGCCAGTGCACTGAAAAATGAGTGTCTGGTGCCCTCTATGGGTCCATCAAACTGGTGGGCCTGAGTCTGACCCCCGAATTTCAGTTTTTATGTCTGAAAATCGGATTTAGGAGATTCTGAAATAAACAGATTACCCCTCTCACCCAGACAATAATAATGAATAACTTTCAAGTTCTTTTTGAAACAGAATTTGAAATTGAGCTTTAAAAGTGTGTCTTTTTCCCCAGAATGCAGGACCATTATTTTTTTGGAAGACAGGAACTAAAAAAAAATTAAATTGTTGTCTCTTAGCCAGGTTTAATATGGCGTGAATGAAATGAGACAGGTCTCTCACAGGAAAGCAAGGCAGCAGGGTCTTCCTCAGGATATTCCTCTTAAACTAGAGCTGTACAGAAGGTGCAAAGTCCCTCTATCTGCATGCCTGAGCTGGCTTAATTTCCTCAGTTAGGGCAGAGCAAGTGACAAAGCCGACCTTTTGAGCAGGCTGTGCCCAGAGGCAGCGTTTTGCCTTTAGCAGCTGGAGTCGGTGTGTCTGTGCTGGCTGCGGTGCTGGGAGCCCCGAGAGCTGCTTCAACCTGACAGAATATGAACAGCTCTGGTTTTCAGTAAAATACTCGAGGTGGAGGGAGCTGAGAGATACCAAGGGACTCCTAAGGGTTTTTTCGCAAATCAATTTACAAAGGTGCCAAAAATAACATGGAGTGCTGGCTGGGATGAGAGCAATTTTTGGTACTGAGACTTCCTGTGCAGGGCTGATAAAATAAACTCTACTTACCTTTCCCTGCTTCCATACACTGATGTGGCTTGTTACAAAGTTCATCTCTCCCAGACCTTCTTTCTTATTTATTTCCTCCAATGAATATGGAGCTGGCATGGGAAATTTAATGGACAGACTGGGAAACTGATGGTCTCTATGCTCAGACCTGGCAAAGCCCAAATTACAAGCAAGTATAAAATCTTCTCTGTTCAGATTTTCAGTTGTGGGTCTAAGACCTGTGAATCTCACTGGTTCCCAGCGTCATTCAGGTCCGTGGTACAACCAGGCTCTTCCAAAACATGGGTTGTGGAAAGGTAATGATAGGAAGCCAAGGGCAGACTGTGAACCTGAGCGGGGCCAGGAGAAGGGACAAGACAGCGATGGTGGTGGGCCCAGTGTCCCTTGCAGGCAGAGGGTTCCCTGACTGGGTTTCCTGAGCTGTAGCAAACATTTCACAGCAGAGTGACCCAACTCCCCAAACTCCTGATGGCATCTAAACTCTGTCAGCATGTGGGAATCCCGTTGAATTTCTGTGGTTGCAACCCATCTTCATGTTGCCAGCAGCAATTTCCCATCATCCCATGCTTTGCTAGCACCAGTCCTGAATGGAAGAGATTGTATATTCACCTAGAATTGAATTTTTTTAATTTGACAGAAAGCAAGGGAGGTGTATATAGAGTCAAACTTACAGGGCCTGATTGATTTGAAAAGAGAGGGAAGGAAAAAAAGTCTTAGGTGCGGTTTACCTTGTAAAGTATGTGTTTCCCTGCTGGTAAGGTATGTATATGAGTTTCCCTCCAATTCAAAGCAAGCTCTGTTCATCTCTTAAGCTCCTGTGTTGCCAGGATGGGCACTTTAGGAGGGATCAATCCATTCTGTGAGAGGGAGCAAGGAAGAGTGAGGTTGCAACGTGCAGCTGACCAGAGACATTTCCCTGCCGCAGGTTACCCGGTCAGTGCTGGGCTTGTCCAGCAATGCACAAACCTCAGTGCCTGGAATGGTTTGCAAATGATTTAATCAGTTCCCTCCTGTGTCACTGACTGATGGATCCCACCTTCTACTGACCCGAATCATATGAGAATTGACCACTTCCCGTGGTAGTTTCTCCTAAAATTAATCATCCTCTCCGTTCAAAATGTGTCTTTTATTTCTCTGTTTCTGGCTCTGCCTTTCAGACTCAGACTGTAACTATGCCTTTCTCTGCTGCCTGAAAGGGCCTATTCACCTGAGGTGTTTTCACTGGGTGAAGATATTTTTATTTCTTCTGATCAACCCATCTCAATACATTTTGATAACCAATCAGGCTGTAAATTAATTGTTAAGAAGGGTTTTGTCTATCGCTTTACTTCTGGTATTGTGTTTTACCTTCCCAAAAAAACCCCCTCCAAACTTTGATATGCATTTTAGTTATTCACACAAGAATTATTCTTGGTATTGTACCAAGACCACACAAAGAGGGAGAGCCACCTGCCTTCATGGCTGGCTGTTCCTCTGTTGATCTAGTCAAGTAAAAGTGATATATTTAGGTCCTTTCTGTTTTGTCAGTGCATCCTCTCTAGACTCTTCTACAGATCTCAAATAACTTAAGCTTTGCCTAAAATATGCCTTTATTGATTTGTTGTGATGGCAGTTTGTATATGGAATGTTGCATTGTGTACAGTCAAATGCATACCCAGAGTCTGCACATTGCATTTGCCAACCATCTCTCCAACTGATTTCAGGTTTGCTTATCAAGCTCTGTTTTCCATAAAACATTCTTGATTGGCATTAGTTTTATTTTCAGACTTCTGTTCTTTCTTTGCCTTTCAGCTGAATCATCTATCATCTTCTCCATTCTTCTTGCCTGTGCTGATTTCAGGCTCTCTGGATGAAAATTGGCAGGGTAAACCACTTTTTCTTTCTGAAACTTCCCCTATGTTTACCATGTGTCATTCCTCTTGAATTTCTTAGCTTTTTAGGACATGCTAATCATGTACTGACATTTGGCTAAATCTTTGGGAGTCTACATGTGCACATAGACCAGACAGAGGTGAATCCTCCATCTCTGTATTGCTGTGCTCCTTCTGAAGAGCTCCAAATCCAGAGCTAAACTACTTGCTGAATATTTTTTCTTTTCTCAGTTGTCTCTTATCAGCAATTTTACACTCCGCAGTCAGGTAACAGACAATTGTTAGAAATTCTGTTATCGCATTCTTGCTTAAGCATTTGTCTTTGGCTTCTAATCTGCTAGCAGTAACTTTCCTGATATCTTTTGCCTCCTTTATCTGTTACCTGCAGTCCACAGCTTCTAAGTGATATTTAATGCTGCTATTCTTTCTTCTAAAAATGGCTTCATGTAGCTATTTCTATTACTGCTGGATTTTTGTCTGAATTTGGCTTTTAGCCAAAACTGGCCTTGTTCCTTGATTGGGAAATTAGTGGTTTATTAAAATATAAATAAATAGAGAGGAGGAGGTGGTTAATGATGCAAAAGTTGGCTGAAATAGCGATCCCCTTAAAAAATAAATCCTGTGCCAAGAAAAATACATGGAGTCAGGTCAGAAAGACCCAGTCTCAATAACTGTGCTGGGAGAATGTGAACATGCAAAGATAAGCAGTTACTGCACATCCCAGGTTGTTTAGGGAATAGCTTAATAAACATGAGCCTTTGATGGGAGGCAGTGAAAGAGCAGAGGAAAGCAGCACAGTCCGTCTTCAAGTTCAACAAAAGGATTGCAAATGTTGCAATTGCAACCACTGATCTGTTCTGGGCCTGCCATACCTGAAGTGGATCTTCTTGTCAGATTGGATTTTTACTTCTATTTTAATAATGCAAATCAGCAGTACAGGTTTATAAAAAGTTCGTCTTGCCTGGTAAACCTGTATTTTTTTATAAGAGTACTTGGATTTTAGGGAAGTGTATGATCACAGTGTCTTGCAATGAAAACTACTTAGGTAATCAATGCAAAGTTGTCTTGGAGGGAGGTGCTGCTGCTGGGCTGAAAATGCTTTCTATGGGAGTAATGAAAACAGACAGCTTTAAGATGCAGGCGGGGATTCTTTTTTGTGGGTCACTGAAAAGTTCAGTATAGATCCATGCTCTCAACTCAAAAACTGATTTTAAATGAAACTGAAAAATTTTCATGAACATTTTATGTCCTTGGTCATGAATTTTGCTGCAGCCTTCAGGTGGGAAATGGGATCATGGCTGGTAAAGAGAGAGATGTGTTACTAAAAAGAGAAATAACACAGGAGGGAGAGGAGCAGGCAAGCAAGGAAGCAGACTGTGGAGAAAATAAATCTGAAACCAATCTATTTAGCAGGAAAAGTAAGCTTATGCAGCTGCAAGACTGGTGGAAACATAGGGGCATTTCTGGAGGGATCATTCTGGCACATAAAATGATCCAATGGGATGCAAAGAAAACCCCGATAACTAAAGTTTTGAGGCTGCTTGTGCAAAAGGCATAATCTTATGTAGTAAGGAAGTAATAGCTCCTCTGATCTTGAAGGTTTTATCCAAGCTTGACAATTCTGCAAATCTGTGAATCTGCTGTGGCTGAACACTGAATTCCTAATATTGGCAGATTGGAGACAGCTCAGAGAAGAGCAAGGAAAAAAAAATAAAGGATCAAATTTGTTGTTTTACATGAGTTATAGCCCATGCTGAGTTCAGCAGTTACTGTGTGTTCACATCCAGAGTGAGTGAGACCAGCACCCGGGGCTCTCTCTCCTCATGAGTCTTTAGTTCCATGTGCAGAAGACATTTATAGGCCCATTTGGTTGTTCCTCTCTGTCCTGGGCCAGTGTTTCAGTCAGTGAACCTCCAGTCACAGCATTACAGAAATACAGGCAACAAAGGCTATTCCATAGGAAAGTTCAAAGCATGATGTATTCAGGGGATGGATGTTTCTGGAAATGATGGGGTAAGGAGTAAATGCCACCATTAAAATGACATGATAAGGATTCTGACTTACCAGGATGGGTTGGTGGATCTGTTCCATCTACTTCAGTAGGCTGTGCCTTGGCATGGCTCCATCTGAAGGTCCCTAGAGAGGCTGGTGGTTTGTACTCCCTGACTGCTGTGCAAAGGCTGGAGAGTCAGTATGGAGTGGCCTTACAGGTGGGAAACAAGACTGAGTTTTATAATCCCCCAAGAAAGCAAAAACTTATTTCTGACCTACACCTGCTGTCCTGACTTCGTTAGATCTGACTGCCTGTTCATACTGCACTGTATCATTACTCTTAGCCTGGTACAGCTCAGGATGTTTTTCTCTCCTAGCCAAGGTTGTCAGCATTGCGGTGCAGAGCTGAAGTCTGCCTTAAGCAAGGGTTTACAGAATTTCTTCAGTCTTTCAACTCTTCACCCTGTCAGACTGGGCCATCAGAGATTGCTTTGAACTTGCTGTTAAACTGACACGTGCCCAGATTTTTTGAAGAGCAGAGAAGGATTTGGCAACACTCTGAGATCTCAGTTGTGGAGATCTCACCATGCCCTTCTGTGCCAGCCAAGACTCAGAGGCATTGCAAGAAGGATTGACCAGACCACTTGCCATGACAGCTATAAATTGTCCTGTCTTTTCAGGCATACAAAAGAGCAGTGACAACTGTATTGTAGGCATTTGCTTTTGTGTGCAGTCGGATGTTGCCTTCATTCCAGACACACTGAATTCATCTCCCCAGGGCTGCCCTGGCTGCTGCTCGGCACTCATGCCTTTCCAAGGCAGCACATTGCCAGGGTAGCAGTTTCTTTAGCCATGTCAGTACAACATTGTCAACTGCCTTTATACGCTTGCCACCAAGGCCTTTTTTACCCCTGCTGCTGGCATTTGGCCTGCTTAAGCAACTAGTAATGATCAGAGCATTTCTGAGTGTGTGTGCAACCAACAAATGATTGTTAGAAGACGACAGATTGGAGGCCAGCAGCTCTGTGATTTTTTGTCCCATGAGAATGGCCGCAATGGACCAGACCACAGTTCCATCCACCCCAGGATCCTGTTTCCAGTCATGGCTCAGAGAAGGGAGCTAGTAAAGGGTATGAGAAAAGATTAAGTGCATAATACAGCCCTCTAATGCATTCCTGACCTCCAACTGTTATCATTTTGAACTTGCCAAAGCAGGCACAGGCTGGTGGCAACCTCTGTGGATTTCTCTTCTGTGAAGTTGTTCACCCTCCCCTTGAGTCTCTGTAAATTCCTGGTATCTGCAATAGTTAATCTTTCTCATGTACACAGAGACACCTTTTCTGACATTTTTCTCTTTGCCTCTAATAATGACATTTACTGTCCTTTAGAGTTTGTAGTGTTGTACTCCACTGGGTAACAAGTCAGGGTGACACACCAGGGATGTGCACCTGCAGAAATCTACTCTGGGGTGTCAGTGCTTACCCCCCAGCTCTCCCAACCAGGAGAAAAGATTACTGACTTCATATTTGCTAAGTGATATTTTATGACTGTAATAGACCTGCAAGAGGCTTTTGTAGCACTGTTCTAGTGGCCACAGTCACTCTCCAGCTTCAGATATGCCTCAGATATTCCCTCTTCACTGATTGTCTCTCAGGGATCTCAGGCAGTGTTCATCATTCTGAAAGGAAATAAATCATAAGGGCTCCCCAGAGTTGTGCTGGAACACCAGAAAGAGGACTGCACAATTCTCTTTTTTTTTTTTTCTTTTGTGTAATCTTGAGAACACTTTGTAATTTTCTTTCAAACAAACAAGGGGAAATGAATGGGAATTATGCATATTGTGTTAAACATTTCCTTTGTTGAAGCATTCATGGCAAGAGATGGGACCTCTGAGTGCAAAGTTCTTTTCAGTAGAAAATTTTCACCAGCAGTTTTCTGAATCACTTTCCTGACTTATATTTAAAGAAACAGAGAGTGACAGGTCTTTACCTTGTGGACACTGGTGGATCTCTGCCAAGCTGTATCAGTTGAGAATCTAGGCCAACTCTTTTTATCATTAGGTATCAGTACTTGTGACCTTGAATGAATAAGTCAATCTAGAAATAGGCCTTTTTCAAGAAGAAAACATGAATTTTTGCTTCATGGCCTGTAGATGTATTGGTTTACTCAGGGGGCCTTCACAAAGAGTTCAAGGAAGCGCAGTACAACACAAGCAATGGAAGCAGTGATGGGACTGTCATTTATCTCCAAATTCTATCAAGTGGCAATGAAGATAAGTCTGTATGGGACTCAAGGAAACACAGCATGTTCTAGTCTACCTAAACATAATTTAGTTGTGGACTATGGAGCTCAATCCGAGGAACATTTTTTATGCTATTGTCTCTTCATGATCACAGTGTATCTGTATTCTAGAGTGTGTGTGTGTGTATGTGTGTGTGTGTGTGTGCAATGCCTAAAATTTTTCTAGAAAGAAATACTTATTTTAATGAATCCCATCATCTTCTTCATGGTCAGTATCCTCATGGTTTGTTCAGATGTCACCTTCATTCTTGAAGATCTTATTTGTTCACTCAGCTGGATTGCTTCTGGCAGTGCAGTATTGGAAGTTTGAGCTGTACTGCGATAACCATATGATGTCACTTCTCTTCCCTGATTAAAGGACTATAATTCTCATGATTTGATCTCTGGGCTGCATAGTACATTTAAAATTCACTTTTAGGGTCAAAGTCTTAGCTGGTATAAAATGATGAGGCTACGTTATCTTAAATATATAATAGACAGCCAGGAAATACCAGATAAATACAGCACTGACAACTAAAATAACAATAATTCCAAGAGTTTTAGGCCTCCTTTTAATCCACAGCTCTAGTCCAACCTTTAGCTGAGATTTTTTCAAAGCCATATGGGTCTCATTTTCTTCTCACATATCCTGCTCACATACAGATGCAACACCACTGAGTTCAATGGAGTTGTGTTTTGATTTAAACAGGTGTCAGATCTCAGCCTAGAAAGGCACTTAAGCACGTGCTTAACTTGAAAGCAGGAATGTGCTAATACAACTTCTGATCTGACCTTGAAAATGTTGACTATCTGCTTGAATGCTTGCTATCATAAATGAGAATCAGAAAATAATTACTGTGTTTCAATTGCTCAAGAAATCAAATAATTGCTCTAAAATTGTTGCCATCAATCCACAAGGAAAACTGTTGTTTCACCAAACAATAGTAATATTTGGCATTAATATAAACTGGTTTATATCAATTTAAAAACCAAACCACTCTTCAGGAAGAAGGAAATGTACTCAAACTGTGCAATTTCTTGGATGGCACATTTTATCTTTTTTGGTCTTTTGGAAATGACATTTCAGTTTAATTTTTAATGAAATACGTAATTTTAAAAATTGTTTCTCTCCCTCTTTGGCAAATTAATTTATTGTATGCTTCCAGATATGACAGATTGTCATGGTAAGGTTTTAAATTTAGCTGGGTACTGTAATATAACACAACTAGAATAAAGTACAACTAATAGGTGTTCTCTCCTGAGCATCTCCAGAAAATTCAGCAATACTGAGCCAAAACCTGCATTTTGTTGGGAATTTATAAATTAGCCATGCAAATTGTGTCTTCCTTTTAGTTAATGCAATGTGCAGGGTGCAGGCTAAAGGTATTTGATGATTCAGTCTCCACATACCTTTAGCAAATCCTCTGTACCAATATGAATGTAAAAGATTGAACATATATAAAATACAGCAATTAGATAAATCTATAAAACATAATTGAATTTCAATGTAAAATTCGGAACTGAGGTAGATTTTTTCAACATTTCACACAGAAAAATCTATTAGTTAAACCTTTGTCTTCTCTTTTTTCTAAAAGGTATGCTTAAGGAGAAGTAAAATCTAAGAAGTGTTTCTAAAGTGTCTGAAATTTAAACACTAGTGGTTTTATGGGAACAGGTTTCTTTTGGGGTTTGTTTGCTTGGCTTTTGATTTTAAAAAAAAATCTTTTATTTGTGAGTTCCTCAGTGAATAAAGATGAGATGGTTTCATGACATTTTGGGTGATGAAGGTTGGGTTCAAGCTGGTAGCACCAACCTGTTGTTCTGCAAAGCTCCCCATGGAGGTCGGTTTCCTCAGTTGTCTGTCTCCACTGGAAATGCAGTTTGCTCCTTGTTCTGTTCCAGGGTGTTCTGTGCACCCACATCCACACCCAGCAGGATGTGAGGGGTGCCCTTGGTGATGAAAGTCAGACAAACAAGAGAGGTCAGTTTGCCCAAGTGCCACACTGTATTGGTGGGAGATGCTTGTCCCAGTGGTTTTATAAACATATCAACAGGGAGGAAAATTCTCCAAATTCTTCCTCTATCTTGGCTTAGGATGCCTTGAGATTTTAGGAACATCTTATCTCTTTGGAGCCTATATACCACAATGTTCAGGGATCCTTCTTTCAAACCGATAGTTGGCAGGCACTTGCATTTGCATAAGCAAATTATGTTTGTGCAGAAATTAAAAAATTTCTTCTACATGTGAAAGTAGGTAAGGAAATACCAAATTGTCTCTGCAAATCCTTGCTTCGTTGGCCTGGTGCCAGCTGTTGTGCTGCACTGCGCAATATTTCATGCACTTCTGATTGTCCAATGAAAGAGCTTAGATTGAGCCCACAGAGCTGGACAACATAAAATGCTAATACAGATTTTGCTAAAAGTGTTAGAAGCATTTTCAGTGCCCTGGTTCATCATCTGAAACTTCATAACACTGATATGCCAGTTTATGGTCCTGACCATAATTCTCTAGAGAAAGCAAAGTTAAAACCCCTGCTGTGGGAGAAACCAAACATCCTCAAATTGTGAGCATCACTAAGGCTTGCCCTTGAGTTCTGTGAGTGAGGAAGCTCGTAGTGCTCCATAGCATTTTGGTGTGGGATGAAGTATAAGGAAGGAGGACAATTTAAATGACTCAAACACATCACCGCATTCAGAGAGCTTGTTTACCTAGGTGTTGTCTTTAGTCTCTGAAGAGGGAGGAGTTAAAGAGAGCAATAATTTAAATATTTAACATCACTCACCAGAGCTCTCTCCTAGGAGGATGAGACTGTGGAACTATTACCTTAGGGGTTGCCTTTTGCTGATGGGAATATTCCCTGCTGCTCAAAAGGCTCCCCCAGATTTCTAATGTAAAGCCTTTCTGCTTTAGTGTGATGGGTGTATTTTTGGCCTTCTAGAAGGCAATTTGCTAATCAGGGGATGGGAAATAGATGCCAGACAGTCACTGCTGTGCTGGAGGGAGCAGGTACGACTTGTCCTTACAGCAGGATGCCCTGATGGAATGCTGTCGCCTGTGCTCCACAGGCTGGGGAGCAGTGTCCAGGTAGGAGTTGACAAGTGGGCTCAAAAGCAACTACAAACATTGTTATGTTTCAGTGCAGACTTCTGTCTCAACTCCTGTGAACACAACTGTGCTCATTTGGCCTCCAAAGTGCTCTTACATGCAGTTATTCAGATCACAGGAAATGGGAAAGGAGTGGATACCATATTTGTGCAGTTTGTGACCAGCCCTATGGCAGGATTAACTTTGGTTTCCATACCTGAGTCCTTGCTGCCTGAACATCTAGCAATGGACATGTCCCTGCTTCCATATCTTAGAGCCCAAATGAGACAACCCAAAGAATAATTTAGGTGTGGCTCGATGCTGTTGGTACCTTTGGGACCTTCTGTTTGGGTGTCTGTTGGCAAGCCCACACTGCCTGTTCTTTTTACCTTTGGTTTTCCCCCAAGAAAGGCAAGAAGGCAGCTCCATGTGCCAGGCATTAACCTGGGAGCCTGATCTGAGGAGAACATGTCCCATTTGTGCAGTTCAGTGCGACAGAAAAACATCTGTCTGTCATGTCGTGTAAGATAAGGTGATTTGTGAGTCTGCCTACCTCAGGTGGGTTCAATTTTTGATCTTGGAAGGAACCCAAGCTCGAGAAAGCTGTGTGCATACTCATCTGTCCAGCCTGCAGAGCACACACTGAGTAACTGTCTGCTGCAGAGATCCTGTCTCTTGAATGCTTTCTGGAGGTGCTTTGAGACTCCCAGCCCCTCCCCACCCTCCTCTCATCACTAACAATAACCAGATACCCCTGTTTGCCTGCAGGATCTAAAAGGAGATACCTCAATTAAACAGAATGTTTCCCATTATTTAGGCTGATATGGAAGTTTCTGTTGTTTCAACCTCATAGTGATTCATGTGTGCAATATTTTTTTTTGTCATTGTGGGTTTGTTTGGTTGGGTTTTTTTATTTGCAAAACTTTTGCTAATTCTGTAATAGATCTCTGGTTTTAGGGGAGCTATATGGAAAAAGTGAGTCAGAGTAAAGCCAGTTCCAACCCCAGGCTCACACAAGGCAACCAGACAGGGATGAAGTGCTGCCATAAACTGCTGATGGCCAGAAGACCTTGCAGGTGAAGTGTTCAAGCGTGCTTTGTTCCCTGCTTTGGCCTGACTTAGCTTCTGTGGAAGCCAATGATCGTTTTATCCCCGACTTCGTGCCAGCAGGGTTAGGCTGCTCTGTGGAATGGTGCAGGCTCATAATCCCAAAATGTGAGTTTCTGGACTGCAGCTGACAGTGAAGCACTTGCATTCTTTCAAGTCCTGACCCAGGGTTTTGTGAAGAGCAACAGAAATATGAGTGGGGAAAGGGAGTTGGGGTGTGCTGGGGGCAGCCAAGCATCTCCTCTGGAGGATGCAAGTTAGGTCTGAGATGTAAAGAGGGCTCACTGAG
The DNA here is from genome assembly GCA_013400915.1 of Pardalotus punctatus. Classification (NCBI taxonomy): domain Eukaryota; kingdom Metazoa; phylum Chordata; class Aves; order Passeriformes; family Pardalotidae; genus Pardalotus; species Pardalotus punctatus. The sequence goes on from VZTX01011820.1 coordinate 542,994, forward strand.
AGGCAGAAACAGGAATAGGCAGTTGGACTTCAGTGATCCTTGGCTCCTTTAAACTCAGGATATTCTATAAATGTGTTTGCGACTGTGCATAAAATCTGAATTCCTCTACTCAGAAAGGAGTTCTTAAAACAGAGGCCTGGAACTCCCAATACCTTCAATCATCTAGAGACACCTTTCCTTCAATTGCTTAGTGGCCTGGCTTGTCATGCTGTCAGGAGATAAGAGGAGTGAGCACATGTGATATGTATGATTTTAGAAATTTAAATGTCAAGATGCTTGGGCAACTTACAGAATCAACAAGGCAAAATTATGTGGGAAGAAGTTCAGCCAACACAGCATAAAATTTGATGCAATGCATTAGAGTTGTGTTGTTACCTGCACATGAACTCGTATAGGAGGGGACCTTCCATTCCCTTGTACAAACCTCAGCCCCTCTCCTAAACATGCCAGACTTACGTGCCGCTGCTCTCTGGTGTGATTTTGGTATTCCTATACATCCTAAGCTGCTTGGCATGTAATCCTTCTCAGGGCTGGATGCCTAGCAAAGGAGGGTGTGTTTGCTTGTTCAAGAACATGAAGAGGATCTCTCTAAGAAGAGGGGGAGACTTTAGTGTAAAATGTGAATAGACCCCATCTCTTCAGAGCAGGAACAGTCTGTATCATCTCTTTGCAAAGTATGTGACACAACAGGGTCTCAGTTGTTTACTGGGACCACAGCAAGTCAGAAATTGTAAAGTCATGTTCAGAGGATACAGGTAACATGTTTTCTTAGCCCCACCCAATGTGCAATTGTAATAATCATTGCTCCTTTGCAAATTTGTGTTGACAGATTTTTATTGGAACAGATTTTTCTGGCAAATCCCCATCATGTTGTAATTAATTAGTTTTCAGTATCTGCTCCAGTGCCAGAGCGTTGGACCATGCCTGCCATGCTTCTGTGGTAAGTAATAGAAAGGGAGATCTGGTTTGGTCTCACTTGCTGCAAATGACAGGATTTCCCCAAAAGAACTCAGCTTTGCTGACCTGAAAGGAGAAGAGCAAACACAATAAACCCCAACATGCTCAGCTACTGAGAGCTGCCTTCCCTATGGTTCTCCCCTCTGAAAGCTCAAACCCTACCCAGACAGGAGCGATACAGCAACACCCACTTGATAAAGCTCTTTGAGGCTTCCAGGTTTTGGCCCACTCTGGAGGTCTGGCACAGTTTTCACCCAGTTTTTGCACTTCAGTACTAGAAATTGATGTCTCAGTATCACACTCCTTATCATGGTGCTGGCCTCAGCTTTGGGGGCTTGTGCATGGAGAGATGTGGGTGAAGACCATCTAGGTCAGTGATTTTCAGCCTGTGGAGCAGATATATTGTGTGATGCAGAGTCCCATGTGTGAAATTTCTGAACGTTCTTCATCCTTACTGGAAAATCACTCTGAGTCCCTAGGCAGAAAAAGGTTGAAAGCTTCTATTCTAATATGATGGAAACAATACAGATCTCTGTCCCTGTTCCTACCAAACTGAATAGAACTATTTCTAATGATTCAATGATTCAAATTACATCTGATCATGGTAATGCTTAATCTAAGAACTGAGTAAATCTGTGGTGATTCAAAATTTGCATTGGTCATTAAAGTAAGATGTTTTGGTGCCAATTAGACATTTTACCAAAGGGCCTTTTAACTTTTCTTTTTTATTACGCAGACAAAAAAGGAAGCCCTGTTTATAGCTTAGGGGACAGACAAGTAGAAAAAAAGGGTGAGCAAAAAGACATTTGAAAATATTTCAAATGCAGGTTCAGTTGTCATCCTTCCATCAAAGGATCTCAGAACTTCTTTAAACTGCTGGTAACTATTCCCTGACCTACCTTTTCTGTAGGCATTGTTATGCCCTTGAGGAGCTGTGGTGAAGGCAGTGCAGGAATTTTCACTCGAGGTCATTCTGTATGTGAGGGGCAGGGATAGACAGACTATTCTGTACATGCTGCGTACTTTGGAGAAGCATTCAGCTACCATGGCAATGTATGTGAGAGGAGAGAGAGGCAGAACACCTGTGAACTTCACCACAAGAAAGTATCCCAGCATCCTGGCACCCAGGCAACACAAACAAATTCCTGATCCCACACAAAAAAGTTAGAAATACCAAATCCCAAGGTTGTTTTCAATAACATCATGTTTTCCCTGCCATCTATTCACTCCTTGTATCGTTCATTTTGACTTGCCTGAGCTTATATATCATTATTTTGTTTTGATTTTGGATGAACTTTTCCCCCCATATCTCTCTTTCAAACTGGATTGAGCATATTTGCGCAATGGTAGTTATAATTGACAAATGTTATTGTCACAGTGGTACTATAAAATATGGGTTAGTTCAAGTGGACGTCTGAAAAAGTGGGCTTTGATTTCAGCTCACTAACATCAGCTCCACTCATACCTCTGAAAATGAACAACTTGGAAATCAGGAATGTCAGATTCTAATGGCTTGGAATTTTTCTTGCCATTTGTTTTTTATGAGAACACATGAGAAAATGTTCATTTCTGTCCAGATCCCTTGTAAAAATCTCAAAGGTAAAGAAGAAGCAGTGCCAGTGCTGAAACATCTTCAAAGCTGAAATGTATGTTTGAAGTTTTTAAAAAAAATCAAAATACCCTGAATGCAGCCACTGATTTTAAAGAAGAATATTTAATAATTTTTTTTTTCTTTTCCAAAGATTTAAAAAAGATATTGTTTTGCAACAAAAAATGGCACCAAGTTGTAGACAAGATTAGAAGCCATTTATGATAGCTGGGAGATGAAAGTCTTTGTGAGGCCAACAGAAGATCCTGCTGGAAGAGGCTTGGCTATCCCAAGCAGCCAAAGCCTTCATCAGAAGGGAGTAATTTATCACATTGGAAGATGAAGTGTAAATATCCCATTTCACCAGCACAATTCCTTCCCTCATCCCCAAGAATTTATAATTTTTCTAATTACATGCCTTCAATTAACATTTGCAATAGAGAAAGTGATTATATATGTATCCAAGCCAGCAACAGCAGCTTTTCTGGGGAAAAAAAAAAAAGAAAAAAAAATCTGTTCTTTAGAAGCGTTTCACGTTTTGGGTTATGTAACTTCCATCAAAAATCCCTAACACTAACACGTGTAGAAAATAATTGCTTTACAGGTCTCTTCTATATCCTCATTGCCCACATAACAGCACTTTTTGTGAGTTAAGCAAATGATTCGGCACTTGGGGCAACAGCGCAAATCCAGGTGTAATGTTTTTCTGCTCACCTGCAGATCACAGAACATCGTGTTCTCTTTTTCAGAGGTGTCAACCTGCTCAAGAATGGCTTTTCCTCAGCACATGCTGATGCCACTGAGTGCTGAAGGCTGAGACCTGCCCACAACATGTGGAGGGTGAAGCAAGTTGTCCCAGAGTGGTTCTGATCTTTGGCTGCCTCAGGGGGTGTTGTGAAAGGGACTTATTCTCACTTCTCCTCCAAGCTGGCTCCCCACCCATCCTCCTGACAGCTTAACTTGAAAGGGCTCACCCACAGGAAACTATTAAACTGATGATCATTCTTGTGGTTTATGCATTGATACAAAAATGTTTCATAGCAAAAAGGGGAAAAAAAAGCTGTGGTAATTTTCATAATAACTTTTTCCTCCTCTTAAATAAACTTGGGTAGGATCCCAATGAAGGTGGTTGACTGTGTTAGATAATTAAAGGATAGATCCTTTTCAGCATAAAAGATTTGTGAACTTTGTGTAAATATTCATTTAGGCAATTGAAAGATTGTGCTTCATAGCACAAAGGAGTGTTAGAAGTCAATGTAGAACATTTTCTGCCTGGGCTTCACCAATGTCAAACACAGCTGGGGCATTTTGCTGAAATCTCCCTGGAACCAATGTTATCTCACCTCATCAAAAAGCTGTGCATTATTTGTGTTTTCCCAAGATTTTTCCAAGGGTATAGCAATCCAGCAAGGTTGAAGTGAAAAACTGGGAACTTCTCCCAAGAGGTGAGAAGATGGGAGAATGTTTGGGACTGTGTTTGGCGGTGTTTGAAGTGTGGCAATGGCATAGAGTCAGAGGCAGGATGCTCTGAGAGAGGGAAAAAATGGTCCTTTCACCAAGCACATTTGGCTCAAAAAAAGAAAAAGCAGCTGATTCCAAATTGGACTTCCTTGATCTCAGAAATGAGAGTTCCAGGAATTTCCCTGGAAGATTACCACCTACCTCTGAGCCAGAGGTCAGAGAGAGCCAGAGTCAGTACCTCACTCTCAGTCCTGTTTCCTACGCCATCACCTCATGGCTGCATTTGTCTATTCCTTCTCTTAAGGAATGAACTGGCTAAGACTGGACCCTGACCAGTTCAGGTGACAGCTCAAAGGGTGTTTGGCAGTGTTTTTAGCAGTATTAGACCAGCAGGTACAGCAGTCACAGGTAGATGGAAAATCACTGACTGGACCAACAAGTTCTCAGAAGCTCCTTGTGACCTCATTTCCCTCTCCTGATTTCCTGGTGGTTGTCCCTTTTCTTCTTCCACCTGCAAAAACAGAGCTCTGCCCATTTATGTCTGAATTAGTCCCTAACAAATAATTTGGGAGTAGATTGGGTGTTCCACTCAGGAGTAATGCTGTTAGACTGGAAGAAGTGTGCAAGACTCATTGCCCACGTGTTTTCTGTTGACTTGAATCTTGATCTTTGCTTTCCCTCTGCTCCTCTTGATGTATGGACCCCATAGGTGCAGGTACCGAGGTGCCATTGGCATAAGTGATCCACTACTGACACCAAATAGTGGGAGTGATCCCACACCGGTGAGGTGGGAGCTGCCAAACAGCGCTGGGAATTGACATGATGGTTTCAGTGGAAATAAAATCTCTGGGCAGGAGTTTGTGATCCCTGCAGAGGCTGATCAAAGCATCATTTGGGTGATAAATGGGTGATAAATGAGACAGCTAGCAGCTGTCTTGCTGCTAGCCCTGTCCCCTTGAACACTGAATGACTTTTCCAAGGACTTCCAAGGAAAGGATGAAACAATCTGGTGATTTGCCTTTTTAGTAACATGTAATCTTTTTTATGTGTTGAGGTTAAAGTGCCAGTGCGTAGAAAGACTGTGTGAAACCTTTTTTTGTCGGTTCGCTCTTTTCAGAGCTGAACTCCCTCCTCTGATTAGGGAAAGAAAATACTTAAGATGTTTCAGGGTCACACTGAGCTTGGGGATAAGCAGTTGAACCACAAGAAAGTAGAGCTTGACAACCACATCTGCTTCGTAAGAGTGCTCAAAAGAGGCCCTGAGACTCAGCAGCTCACCCAGACCAGAATCTTAAAAGAAAGAGGCTTAAAAATCAGACAGAGCCCTACAGCAAGGTCTCCTAAATGTCACGTGAATGTCCAGCATTCACAAACAGATACTGTGAAATGTGAAAGTAAACAAAGAAGTATTATCAATATGATTATGGAGCCATTGTTGTGCTCAACCGATTAACACTGCTCACGTCACACTTGGAAGTTTTCTGCAATGTTAGGAATCACTTGTTTCTCCTGATGGGTTTTTCGTTTGGTTTTTTTTTTTTTTTTTTGTTTTTATGTGGGGGAATTTTATT
>VZTX01011820.1:548615-717088 GCA_013400915.1 Pardalotus punctatus
TTAACCCGGCTCCCGTCCCACTTGGAAGTTTTCTGCAATGTTAGGAATCATTTTTTTCTCTTGGTGGTTTTTTTGTTTTTTTTTTTTTTTTTTTTGGCTTGAGCTGGGGAAATTTAATCCTCAAAAAATACATGCAAATTCAGTTTGGTCTGTAAGTCACAACCTAATTTCACCGAGCCAGTTTACAAGCCTCTGATATACATCTTACTGTTAACTTATTGATAAAATCCCTAATGTTTGAGGTGGATTTTGTTTTGTTTTCTTCTCTTCAAACCAAAGAGTTCCCTAGGAAAGTGTTGCCAGGTAAATTACTTATGTGTGTCTTGCAGTGACAATTCAGGAATGTTCCAATTCCTGCCTTCCTTTTCTGTCTTCTCAGGAGATTTGTCAAAAGATGACTTGAAGAGGTGGAGTCTGAGATAAAAGAGAATATAAATCAGATTATGAAAGTATATGCAGGGGCCTTTCCTTAACTGTTCCAATTCTGTAATATGTTTAACCCCAGGAAGTAGCTTGATGGGTGAACCTTACATCATACTCAGAACCACTAATTTTGCCTGAATCCTGTGTTGAAAAGGGGAATTATCCACTCTAAAATTTTATCCTCATCATCTGCCTTGCATTTTATGAGGTAATTAATCTTTTCCTTATTCTACTTCCAACAAAGGTGTTAGCTGTTGTGTAGTTTAAGGGCTGTGTAGAGATGACTCAGAGCAATGAGCTCTTTTTCTTGCAATTCTTTAGTAAGGGGATTTTCTTGACATTCATCCCACCAATTAAAACTCCACTCTAGCAGAATGTGGTAGGGCTCTGCCATCTTTATCTTTTCAGATTGGTTTCCTAAGGACGTGAGAAATATACCATTACATGCTCCATATGTCTGTTTTTCTCTGTCATCCCCTCCCGCCCCCTGCTTGCCCCAACAGTGTTAAAATCTGCTGATTTATTTTAACCGCAAGTATAAAAGTGGAGTGCACTTTCCAAAAATATCAAGCTGCTAGAAATGTCATGGAAATCAGAGGCTGCATAACATCAGACAAGTTAACAGCACAAACTTACTCTTGTTAGACAGCAAAGAAATTTAGTGTCAGATGTTCATATGTAGAAAACCAGCCTTCACTAGTTCTGCTACTCCCAGAAATACATGTTTGTATTATGGAGAACAATTATATCCAGAGATCACATTTTGCTATCATGTTTGTGTTTAAAAGTTAATTCCAACTGTCAACACTTCAATTTGCAGCCAGAAACCAGGAGTGCTAAGACCTCCTCTCAACATCAATCTACCTCAAATCCTGGTGGGTGTTTCTTCTTCATTTTTGGCTACAACACTGTGCAAGTTTTCATACAACTTTTGTCATTCACAACCTTAGTCTAGTTCTGAAAGAGCCATTTTGCCTTGTCATCCCCTGCTTTGGATGGCTAACTGCCCTGGGGAAGCTTTCCAATGCCTTTCCAGTAATGGTAGAGGAATTATGTGTTTGGCGATTTGGCTTATTGGTCCTAGAAAACATACAGAAACTTTGACTTATGTGGCTCAAGTACTTTCACTAAATCCCAGGTTTTAAAAGGAAGTTCTTTCAGCTGTGTCTCAAAATGGAATCTTTGGCTTTTCTTGTCATGAAGAGCACTGAAAAAATTCATGTTCTCTCTGTTAATTCAAAGAAATCCAGAGAAGGGATTTTGTCCAAGCAGATGATGTGACAAAATGGAGCAGACAAATCATGTTAGACCCTATCTAACATTATTCTGATTCAGGCTTTGTCTGTTCTCTTGAAGCTGGTGTACTGTCAGGTTAAACATCCTATTGTGTGCCTGTGCAATGGTGCACTTGTGTCTGTTCTCCTTCAGAAGTATTGTTTCTGGGAAACCTAGTAGAGGGCACCAAGATTGGTGGAATCATGGTCCTACTAGGCTTTTCTTCAGTTGCATCTCTGCTTCTGAAGGCTTTCACTCCAAGGAGTGGCTCCTGGCACTGCAGAGAGGAAAGTGGTTTGCATCCACTAAGCTCAGATCTATCCTTCTCCAAAGTCGGTGGGTCTCACCCAGCACTTCACAATAATTTTTTGGTCCCTTCTGAGCCACATGCAACATCTCTATAACTTTGAGATACAATAATTTATTTATTTGCTTATTCCAGGTTGTTTTGCATGAAAAAAGCTGCACATTGTGTGGTACCCAGTAACAGTCACAATGATTTTTCATTAAGGATGTGTTTCATCTTGGGCCTTGGAGCAAAAGGTTTCCCTGCAGAGTGTCCAGGGAGCTAGACAGCATGCTCCTGCTTTCTTAATGGCAGGGGCTGCTGCAACAAGCTGTTTCTAGAGATGCACTGAGATTTTTCTGAAGGAATTAGCTAGTCCAGTCCCAAAGGAATCCCAAGGGAAAGCACCACAGACAACTGAAGAATCAGGATCTGACAATAAACCAGGGAGCTCAGCTATTTGGCAGCATAGATGTTCCTACTGCTGTTATTTTCAAACCAAATCTGTTCTGTGTTGTGGAGCAGTGGGAGATGACTCGGGGCATGCTGCTCCCGTTCACAGCAGGGCTGTCTCATAAGTGCAACAAGGGGAATTTTAAGTGATCTGCAGGATTATTCAGTTAATTTTTAGTGAGGACAGCTGGGTGACTTAGGTCCTCTCAGCAGGGAGCAATGTATGATTTCACTCTCCTGGTAAGACAGGCACTTTGCACTCATGGTGAGACTCTGCAGTGATTCTATGACTATTTTTCCGAGACTGCAGAAAAATGGTTGGGAATACAAGATTTTCTGCAATAATGCAGGAGATGTACACATGGGACTTTCAGTGGCATCAGGGCAAAATATTCCTTGGGACCTGAGCAGAAATCAGATGCAGTGATGGAGAAGTCTTGACCTATAAACTTCATCTTTGAACTGAAGATGTTATTTGGTCCAAAGTGCACTGATTCACAAAGGAATTGTACAGGAAGTGTCTTAAACATAATCAGGTTGTTGTCACTCAAAGCTGCAGCAAGTGGACTTGTACCTCACAGACTTCTCATCCCCTCATACAATGAACTGCCCTCTCCACCCCTTCTTAAGGGACAGCAGTCCTGGCAGTTGAATTCCCTTTTGATTGCATGTGCAATGGACTAAATGACTATTAGAAAATTAGGGGCTAGATTTAGGATTTAGGACATTAGAATGCTCAGAACCAGCACCACTCCGTGGCAAATTCAAATGCAGCATCGGGCCCAACAGTTGGGACATGCTTCCTTGGTCCAAGTCAAGTTATGTCCTAACACAGGACATGCCCTTATCTTTTATTTGGAGGTGTGGGAGTGAAAAAACATACCCTGCTGTCTCACACAGCAACATGAATGCCCTGAGAGCTTACTGAACACTGATGCTATACATTAAAGCCAGCATAAACCTCACAGAAGAATTCCAGCCTCATGGGAAATATTATGTACAAGGATGTTTGAGAACTAGGGCTGAAGGGTTTAGTTTGATGTCTTAATTGGGACCTGATGCACAGCTGCCACTGGGTTTCTTTGCTCCCTAATGTTCATTTCTTTTGCTTGGCAGACACCCTGCAGACAAGCAAGCCTTCAAAAGATGAGGAAATGTGTTCTAGGTGAGGGTCTAACAGGTTACATCCCAGCAACCTCTGAAGGATGTGCACAGTTAAACAGACTTTCCCACTGAGCTATTAGCAGTCTAAAGTCAGGCAGAGTTTTCTTTGGATGAGGCATGCATTTCTGTCCCTCTCCGGATGTCCAGGCCCCGTCCAAGAACACTTGGGTAACTTTTTCTCCTTTTACAGAGTCCTATGACCTGCAGGAGATTTATAGCTGCTGCAGGGGAGCGGGTGCCAAAATGACCATGGCATATTGGGAAATTCCATTCCAGTGAGAGAGTGCAGATTTTTCAGGAGATGGTCAGAGCTGGTCCAGGACTTTGAAGAGAGTACAGTCAACTTGAATGCCAACTTCTTTATTTCCTTTTTTTTCTTCATCCTTTTTCCAGAAAGCCTAGGAATTGATTTTCAGACTTCTGTACGTCTACATGATGATGATATGGGAAGGAATACAGAGAATTCCTTGTGTTTGCCATTAGTAGAAAATTGTTTGCATCATGAATGATCAATATCTGTCATATGAGAGAGGGTTTTTCAAGGGTGGTTTTCAATCTTCCTTCAAAATGCTTCCCCTTGCCAGATTCACCACTGAGCTCGGCACCATGTGGATGTCTGAATGATAAATATGGAATGTGGAAATTCACCTGCTCCAAAGTCATTGTGTCTAAGGACAAGAAAGTGCAAAAAGACAGATTGTCAGACAGAATAAACCTACAAAATGAAAAGAAAAGCAAGGAATTTAGGGGAAAGACTCTCTGCCTGGAGCTAGACTTGTCCTAGAGAGATTCTCTGCCGGCAGACTCAACATCTGGCTGCTCTAAAATGTTGGTTTGGGGCCATTTTAGAAGTGTCATCCTCACATTGTGTATTCCTAATTTCCACAGAAGCATTCTTCTGTCTTGACTATTTTGGTTTTACTGCTTCCTGGGGTCATATTTTCCCATATGACTTGTGGCCTGGTCTCCTCCTGGTTCCTCAGTGACAGAAAGGAGATCAGAGCTTGGGCATACACTGAGTCTCCCCACAGTACTCTTGGCTTTGTGTCCCTTGGAGCAGTTTCATTCACCCAAGAGGTAGTGATATTTGCTTTTGCCTTTTCTACCACAAAAAAAAAAAAAAATGACCACCCCAGAGTCAGCTTCTTCTCCAAAAAACCAGACTATTTTATGAAGTCCTAGAAATATGGACCTGAAAATGCCAGCTGGCTCAATCAGCTGGAGTTTTCTCTAAATCTATTTTGTTCTTCTATACCATATCTATAGTAATGTGTCCAGCCTCAGTCTCTATTGCTTGGCATCCTGTTGTAATAGGAAAAAGAAATTTACCAGAACACACTCTCCAATAAAAGGAATTTCTTTTAAATTTATTCTTTTAATAACATTGGAAATGAAAATTTGGGGAAACAATGGTGAAATGTGTCCAAATTGTCAAACCATGGAGCAGACTGAGAATCTGAGATCCAGCTGTGAAATTCCACAATGGATCTCCTCTCAGAGATCTGCCAGAGAGGAGCTGGGCTGTGCTACTTACAGCTTCAAGTTAACTCTACACTGAAATTTGGCACAAAAGGAAAACTGTCCCTTTTTCTTGCATTTCTAGCATTTTCCCAGCAGGGACTAGTGGCCAGTAGCCAGGTTTCAAAGAGAACTATGATTGATGGGTGAATATGTAATTGGGAAAATATCTTGCTGCTTCCTCATGTCTAATTCCCACTGCTTGTGAAGGCTGTATCCCAAAGTACTGCTGGGAATAAACAAATGAGTTTCCTTTCTTGGACATGTTGGTGCTTATGAGATGGACAGTTCAATGTGAAATCACTTCATGCTCATTAAGTGCTGATTTGACATTTGCATACAGAGGTACATAAACTGAGCTTCCCAAATAATCAGAATTTATATTCATTGCCAGCAGGGGAAAATATAGCTTCCAGGGATCAGGCCTGCTGTGGGTGGAGGTCCATATACGTCCTGGATGGTCCTCCTAGTGTCACTGAAAGTGGATCTTTTTGGATTCCTGCTGTGGCTAACTCCCCAGGGAGGTCACATCCTCCTGGCAGAATGCAGTGGGATGTTGTGGAATAGTTTTTGCCAGTGACAGAAAACGGTAGAGATGTAAAGGATAGTTCTGTTGCATTCTGCAATTGTTTTTAGTGTGTGGTTAAGACTTCTCTAAGGTTGGGCAGTATTTTATACATCAGGATTCTACATGGGATGGCATCAGCATGGATGAGTGAAGCACCTGAACAGCCAAATGAGTGGTAAAAGACAGAACCCAGGAGTAATGAAAACTTTCTTGATGTCCATTTATTTTTTGAGGACAATTGTTGATGGGTTCTCTCTTGCTAAAAGGATCAAATTTGGATGATTTCCCCCAAATTATTGCATCTTTCATTACTTGAAATGAAATGTCAAGACCATATGAATAAATGAAAAAATACACCAGTGGCAGGAAGAAGCTGTTAAGGGTCCTGTCCCCCTCCCCGCTCCCCCCAAATTCTGATTTCACTATTTCTGCAGTGAGTATTTGGACATACAATTTCTTTTTAACCTTCAGATTCATTGAGTGCCAATGATTAGTTGCAAAGCAAGAAAATGTTCAGATAGCCAGTGTTTTGCAGATGTTATCCATTGTTGGTGATGCTGTCTTGAGCTTAACTACAAAATAATAAAAAAAACAACCTCAGAGAGAGTCAGAGAGCTCTTGGGAGTGGTAATGCAGTACAGAGCCTTTCACCCTGAGGTCAGCAGGTCAAACCCATTCCTGATCAGGACTGACCAGCAGTGATTACATGTCTGCTTTCAGATTCAGAGAGGATTTGCAAAATGTTACTTTTATTAGTGCTACTGGAAGGCCATTTGTGCACCTAAATTACAGATCCTGCTGGTCTGTGTGATTCTATCTAGACAAAATGGGAATGAATGAGTGAATGAATGAATACTTTATAAATTTCCACAAATATGGTCTTATTTACAGTACAAACATCATCCGAGTTGTCATCATTTGCCCTTTTGTGGGCCAGCACAGTAGAAAGATCAAGGATGCAATTGACTACAATTAAGGACTTTATTCTTACCCTTGGGGTCAAACTCAGAACATTCATGGCTCCTGCCACAAAGCAAATCATTCTTCCTGAGTATTTTGCTAGACATATTTATCAGTGCAAATTAAACTGCATGTGATGGGAAGAACAAATGCAATAAATGGATTAAAAAAAAACAAAAACCAAAAAGATAGCAATTAAAAAAATGGGAAAGCTGATAACAGAAGAAAAGCTCATCAGTCTCTGTGTTAGGGACAGTGCTGACACACGTGCTCACCTTCCATGAGAAGCATAGCTGCAGGCAGTACATTAGACATGTGGAAGGAGTACTGCATGAAGTTAAAGAAAATCTAAGATTCTCTTCCTCTGCCATAAATCATAGTGCATGGGTTTTTGTTTTTTTCAAGGAAAGGTGGAAGATTGATTTTTGCAGGGCTGCATATTTTAGCTTCTGAATTTCAAGAAATGGCCCCATTTCTGGATTATGTGACACGCATTATGCTGTCATTTTCAACACAGGCAGTAATATCTAAACCTACTCCATCCCATGACCCTGCTCTCTTCTCTTGTGCCCCATCTCTTCTCCCTAATTGCTACTTTTCAAGCAATTTCTTTTAAGCAGCTTCCGTTCCTGCTTTTCAACTGAAATTTGAAGCTGCAAAAGATACTAACTTCTCTGAGGTGGCAGATGAAAGAAATCCACCCCCACCCTGGCCACAGATTTAGGAGGCCAAATATTTTGGCCTCATTAAATATACCCACGCCATACAAAGCAACCCTATGTAGATATACTGAGTATGGCACTGATATTCTCATAAGTGATGTGACTGGGTCAGACTAATTAATCCATCTAGAAGCTGAGCACAATGCTGACTTTGCACCACAGTGGGATCTGGTTTTGGGGTCTGTACATTGCTCATTACCTACAGGTAACAACACAGGATGAGGGAGAAATTAGTATGGAAGAAGAAAACATAAAAAGTAACAAAGGTAGAGGTGACGAAATTGTTTTCTAATGTAATTTTCATTGGAAAGAAATAGCAACCATCTTTCTCCATCCCAAGGGTTAAAGTAACTCTCGAAGACAGTGGTGCTCTAACAGTAGGGGCCTTGAGTCGATGCCTAAACCACCTGCCTTTATTAATTATTCTCATCCATCACATCTATGAGGACAGTCTCTAAAGGCAAACTGTTAGTTTTTGGTACAGACCGATATGATTAATGGGAATCTCCAACGTAACTGGTGGAATTCTCCCAAGTCAATTTCATTCACTTCTTCACCTCTGCATAAACCCCTCTTTAAGCCAAGTTTCACTATGGTCTGCAGTTTGCAGGAGGCAATGGTCTGAAACCTTTAGGGACTTTCTGGTGGTTTCCATCAAAATTGGCTTGATCTGAATCCACATCAGTTGGGAGCTGGCTGTGCCACAGCAGTAGTATAAAAGAAATTGTTTAATAGTAATCTATTTCCTTTCCTGATCTGAAGTGAATTGGGATTCTTCAGATCTATTTTCTCCTTCCAAGTGTAGTGGATCCATCTCTGCCATGAAAGTGGGCAGAATCCAGTGTGTAGGCACAGAAGAGATTGGCAAGCAATGTTTAGTCTGAAATTTCTTTCTTCATGCTTCCTGACCCACCCAACCTGCAGTTCTGCTGAATCAGCCATGGGAACAGTGCCCTTTCTCTCAAGCTCTGCAGGCCAGTGCTGCCTTCTCAGCTCTGGCAGGACAATGTGGATATGCCCATGTGGCTGTTTCACTGCTCCCGCCTCAGCTTTGCTTAACTTCCCTTCCCCTGCTGCAGAATGGGAAGTTGTTTAAAGAGCTTTTTAAAACGTGAGTTTAAAGAAGCACAGACAAGGTAGAAACAAGATTACGAGGTCACAGAGGTGAGGCGAGTTGACTCAACTGAGAATGAAGGAAATGTGAGTGCAGAGTAGGTGTGGCCGGCTCTGGAGCTGTGTGACACAGGGCTGCCCATGAAAACCCCATTTCTGCTGATTTCCCTTCCCATCTCTCTGGTGCCAGTGCTATGAAGACTTACACGTGTTCTTACTGGATGTTACTCAATCCCATGGTTCCATGCTTTTCTGATATGGCTCCTTTGAGCTCTCGTAAATGTGGGAGGCAAAATCTTTGGGAGATCTGCTTCTTTGTGGCTGTTTACTGTAATAGGTGGGGTTTGTTGGCTTAGAACTGGATCTGCACTATGTGGTAATGGTTGTGTTTGGTTGTTGTGTTTGCTTTTTTTCCTGTGAGGGTTGGAAACAGAGAAAGGAATATTTGAATACCCCTTAGCAGGAAAACGTGCTCTGCTTGGGTGAAAAATCCCATGAAAATATTTCTGTTTACACAAAAGCCTTAATTTGTGTCTCAGCTAATGATGAAATGCATCTGAACTGAGAGTTACATGTCAAGTGATGACTACTTGCTGTGGTGATTTTCTCCACAGTAGCAAATTCTCCCCTAATTGTCCATTGGATTAAACTCTTCACAAGGAGAAGAATTTAATTTAGGAGAACAGCAATCCTCCAAGAAGTTGAACTCATATTTTCCTTTGAATCTTCATAACTTCTGCAGAAAGAAGTCCCTCTGAGCCCAACATGTAGAAGATATCATTAGAGAAATGAAAATTAGTAGGACTGCTACAATAAAACTATATTGCATAACTGTAGACCTCAATGCTGCCATGTCTGTTCCAAGGCTTGTCCCCTATCCTAAAACTCTTTAAAACAGAATATATTCAATTAAATTGAAGGTTATCACCCTTATTCCCATCATGCACTGCTCTTCCCATTCTGATTATGCTAATCTTGTGTCCAAAGGGGGTGTGAGAAATTAATTCTTGATATAATACAAGAGAAGAAATCTTGTGTAGTTGAGGGCAGGGTGACCTGATGAGTTCTTTCCCCACCCAATAAACATTCTTTTTATGGTCAGAGGGAACTAAGTCTTGGGTGCATCCCACAGATGCAAACAGGAAACGACCCCCCAGCCCCTAAGGCTGGGCCCTTGAGAATCTTTTGTTTTTTAAAAGCAACAGAACTTGCTTAGCAGTTGCCAGCTTTGAAAGCACGTGGCTGTTTGTAATTAATTTCTCTGGGCAACCTGAGATCCCTACTATAAATTTCTATTCAAGAATGGGTACAGCTGGCATCTACCGACTGTATTTCAAGACTGTAAAGTAACTGTTTTACTGATACAGGTGTTCTTTTAAAAGCTTGCCAGTTGTTTAAAAGACTTTCTCGGCTGTGACGTTGAGTAGGCAATATTACAACTTTCTCTCCTGCTGTAGTATATCTGGCATATTCCTCCCCATTACAAGTTGGTAAACATCCTTTCCTTTGCAAGAAAACTGCCTGAGGTAGTCCTTTTTGTGTCTTTGGGTGACCATCTCTCCATCTTTTTATCTTTTCCCAAGAAAATATTTATTCATACTTAAAATTTGAGTTATTGTTTTCTGAACCATGCTGATGTTGAGGGACAGGGCTTTTCAGCTCGTAAGGATTTAAATTTTTTCCCTTCTCTTCCCAAAGATTTGGCTAAATTGGACCTGAAACTATTCTCCTTTTAATTCTTAATACACCAGAAGTTCCTCAGTCCCTCAAGTACTGTGGGAAATGATAATCTCTTTATTTTCTGAGCAAATGGCGGCAGCAGTTGTCTGCAATAGCTGAGAGATGTCTAATTTTACAGAGCAGCTTCTCTGGGGCTCTCCTGATCCCCTGTCTGTAGGACAGACCCATTAACAGAAAGGCTACAGCCAAGGATCAGCACATCGAAGGTCTCCAGCCTCAGCAGAGACCCCCAGGAATCTGGGCAGACTTCCATTGGAAGCTTGCCTTGGAATCAATAAAATTTCATTAAACCAATGCTGTTCCAAATGTAGCATACAAGGCTCAATGAAAAAAAAATTGCTGGCTCTCACAGTTTTCCCAGTACAATTCTCTGGCCCATACTTTCTATTTCTACTGCCTCCTTGCCCTTCCTAGTAAAATTAGCTATTGCAGACAACAGCTGTGAACAAAAGGACAGCTAAACCATTACCCAAAGGCCACTAACTACTGCAGGGAACCCAAATAATTCACAAATAACTCTGAAAAATTTATAGCCTGAAAAGATTTTTCCATAGTTTTCAGTTATCCATTGCAGACTTCTCTGCACTACTATTTTTGGGAAAGATCAGCCTATGATAGTTTTCTGTTTATGACTTATAGTGCCAAAAGTGATTGTGGAATATGCTGTCTTCAAAGTATGACAGCTGCTTTGGGAGATCCCATCACAGTCCTAATTTGTGTCAGGAACCTTAGACAAACCAGTGAAGCCACTAATATTAATAGCAGAAATGCAGGTATAGAAGGATGGAAAAGATATGAGAAGAACCATGTTGGTCTGAATCAAGAGAACATTCTTTACAAAGGGGAGATAAAGGGCTGGCTCTTCTCGAAGCCAACATGTATTTTCCCAAAATAGATTATCTGATCTATAAACTATCTGAACTTTCTCTTTTATTAACTACATGGAATAACTGCTTTACTCTACAACCACACCATCAAACCCCCTTACTAGATCCCATGACTGGAAGCTGTAACTTCTCAAATTCAGTCTAAAAATAAAATGCAGAACTTCAGCTTTTCAGGTAATTGCAGAACCACAATAATGTATCTGAAAGCATTGGGAATTGTCTCTAGTTCAGTGTATGGCTGCTAGGAGTGCAGTGTTTTGGTTTTCTTCTCTCAATTCAGATAAAAATTTTAATTATTGTGCAAGAACTCTTGAATGACATGGGATTTTTATTTGGCTGGTGCTTTGTAGAAAGGGCAAATTAGAACAGTCTCTTCTAAATCAAAGATTTAAAGTCTATGAAATGTTTGCAGCACCCATGTTATGCAAACTGTTGATTCTTACATATACCAAAGCCCTGGGGGAATTCAGTCATAACACTTCCTCACCTATTTACTGGAAGGATCACCATGATGACACCAAGAGAGGTATACAGGGATAAAATAATAAAGAAGATATAGTGCATAAAAAGAAGCTATAATGACTTCCCTCTGAGTTTAACTGAAATAAAAGAAATGGATCTTTTATTTTTTTTACCAGTAGATTTTTTTTTTACAACTAGACTTAAAATATTTCTTTTTAGATTTGTGGCTCCAACAGCTGCAGCTGAAACCAGAAATCAGCAAAGCCCCTTGTTTTTATTGGCGCTGAAGTGGCTTGTTGAAAATGGATTGGATTACGGGGATCAATCAGCAGCAGGTCGAGGATGCAGAGGGAACTCTGCCAATGCAGCGCGCTGCCAGGAGCAGCAAAAATCCTTGGGCTAGTGGCAAGTCCTAATGTACTGGGAAATCCATTGTTTTATAAAGAGCTTTGGAGATAGGAAGAAGATTGAGTTGCAGAAGAATGCAAAAATAACAATAATACTGTCCCAAGTTCCTGTTGTTCCTTTGCACGTGACTGAAAGGAAAACAAACTCCATGGCGATGCTGCCTGAGTGTAAGCCTAGCCAGTGCCAAGAGATGATCAGAAATAGGACAGATGCTAAAGCATGACCTTCCCTGGGTCATAATTTAGGAAACAGAACATTTCTGAATTTCAATAGCAGTTAATTAGGAATTTGCAAGCTGCTGTGTAGTTCTGTCCTGTACAGTTCTGGATTCTCCCAGAATGGTGATGATTGCTGTTGCTTTCCATTAAATGAGCTGAAGAATCTTGTCATTGTTCTGGAGATAATCCAAAAAGTGTTAAGCCTGGGTTAATGTTGGGATGAGCTGACAGCCCTTTGTGTCCCCAGTTACACAGCAGATTCATTACACAACTTGCTGGGAATATTACTAAATAAGCTAAAATCAGAGTAATAAATAACTTCTGCATTCAACTGTGATGGTTCTGTCATATATTAATTAGCTTACTCATTCAGCTGAAGATGCCTCATAGCCATCTGAAGTCTGAAGCCACAGATGGCAGAGAGATGGTCATGAATCCTGCCTGGCCCTGTTCACTTAGGAATCAGACTTTCTAGATGAAAGACAGGCATTTGCTGACCTACACTCCTGAGTATTTGGGAATATCAACCTCCAGCTGGATGCTGAATAGAACAGTAGTTCGCAATTCCAAGAAATGCTTGCAGCATGTGGCTTGTTCTCTTGAACTTTGGTCACATGGCGGTGTAGCACAGATGTTTTCCCCAAATATTGTCATTATTAAAACCAGGTAGCTCTGCTAGAAGCATAGAGGAGGAATGGATCTCTCTGATGACAACATCTATTCCTGTGTCAGTGGCAGGATATGGTTCCCATGAGACCGTGTGTCAGATATCAAATAGATTCTGTGCTTGGATTTAGCCAAATATCTGGCATGAAAGGATTAGAAAATCCACTTCACGAGCACAGTTTATAACAATAATAAAAGTTCTCCAAACTTGGAAGCCTAATGAAAATCCACATAACAATCCAAGAAAAGCTGAACAGTGGAAAAAGTGAGGCATTTGAACATTCTCCCTCCTTCTTCATTGGGCTCTGGTACTCTTGGTGGGACTGACTCTTAGGTGTGGAAGAGCTGCAGTTCCCCTTGGAGAAATGTCCTCCTTGTCTGCTTGTAAGAGACCAGATTTCGCATTGTAATATCAGGCAAAGAAGAGAAAGTTTCAGAGATTTGTTAGTTCCGGTTTGGAATAGCAAACTCTTTGTGAAAGGATTTGGGAAGTAAGGTTTTTAGGGACAAATGGAATTTTTTTGCTTCACAATTTCATATCAGTGCTGACTCTTAAAACCTTTCAGGATGCAAGATTTTTTAAATATCAAAAAACCCGTGATACTTTGACAGAAAGGTGTGGGATATTTCTTTCTCAAATCTGAAGGCTTCTGAACATATTCCTCTCTAGAATAAAGTGCCAGCAGAATAGAAGACAGTTTTTTGTTCCTTCTATGTTTTTTCTATCACTTGGCTTCTTTTTATGCTATATTTGGGACATAGATGTTAGATGATTTAGGAAAGGAATGTCTATTTCTAGTTGCTCACTGGAATGCCTGAAAAAATTTTAAACATTTTTGGACAGTAAAATAATATAATGTAGTTCAGAGATCTTGGGATAGAAAGTTTAGAGTGGAGGGGATTATTTCTATTTCATGTGATGTCAGTTTTCCAAGGCTGTGATATCTGTGTCTCTCCCAAAACATAAAATATACAGAGGGCTGTGTTCTGTAACAGGACTGTTCTGTTGCTTGCTAAGCTGAGGATAGCCAGAAAATTGTTCTTTTCCAAAGTTTTGTGGTAATGCTGCCAGAAAGAAGGGCATTGTAAGGAAACTGTATCCTCGTTTTGGAGGACTGTCTCTCAGACCGTATTTCATCTGAACTTCTTTCTCCAAAATGTTCAGGGACATTTTCTGCAAGGGGCTCACTTCCAAACAGTGAAGTACCTCACATACCCTCCTATGATAAAGTACAGAAACAGTGAACTCTGCCTGCTGCCAGGACTCACTGGTCATTTATTTTTCACATTCACAATACACTGTGGGTATCACTGGCTGTCAGAGAATATAACAGGACCTCAAAAACCTTGCTACTTGAGCTGGCAAAAGTGCTAGTTTGTTATCCTTAGGAAAGGAGTCAGGAATACAAAACATATTCTATTTTAGGCCCTGAGTGAGCCACCTGTTGGGGTGGAGGCAAACAGCCAAACCCTGTTTACACCTGCTGATACAAAAACATCGTGTACCTGTATCCCATTTAGAAAGCTGTAACCAGTGTATGTGGATTTCATCACTTCCTATTCCCTTTGCATTTCAGGCCTAAATAGCTGAACAGCAGAGTGATTTGCCATCCTTCTGCAAGAGTCTGTGAACATGTATAATACATATACATATTATTTTAATTTTGCAAACAAAGGCCACTCTATGTTTAAAGATTTAATTCACACAGCAAAGCTTTAAATGGAAGCACAACTTGTCTATGTGTGGTGGGACAAATGGTGTTTTAAGTGACTCTTCAATGGCTCCCATGACATCCTCTAGAACAATCAGAGGCACAATAAACCGGTGATGTAGATGTAGAAGCTTCTTGCTGGAGAAATAGATCAATGGAATTTAATGGAAAAAGTCACTAATTTTTACTCCAGAGTAAACACTGATGATGTGACTGGAAACTTGATAGTTCCTAGGTTGTATTCTCAAGCATCTGACATATTCACATGCAAGATATTAATCTTCACTCTGACAGGGGTCTTCCTTTCTGCGTTTCCCCCCTCTCTCCTAGGACTCAAGTTTGACTGGCAGGAATCTACCTAACTTGCATTTCATATTTATCTTGCTCCAAAGCAAGACTCAGCTTTGTTTGCAGTGGCCAGTTGATAAAATGTGTTTATCAGAGCATTTGCCAAAGAATAAACACCCTGGAGTTTTCATGACTGTGTGGCAGGGGAAACCTGTTCTGTTCACCAGGGGTACCCCAGGCATTTTTGATATTTTGAGAAAGCTGAGATCCCCACAGCCTACTGCAATCCTTAGGAGCACAGCCCTGGGCAATTCTTACTGAGAGTTGTAGGGAATGTCTGTGCAGAAATCTAGAGCTGATCACAGAAGCTGGAAATTGGCATTGCAGCTCAAAGGAATTGGGAAAGAAAAGGGTACCCACATCTCTCCAGGTAGCAAGGCCATTTGCAAAACCAGGCATCACCCTGCAGGTGAGAAAAATGTGGTAATTTGGTTCTATTTTATGGCATCAAAATCATGCTAAGGCTTGAATCAAGAAGGAATAAAACTGGATCAGGTTAACAGCTCAGTCCTTTCCCATGTCTTTCCCTTGAAGAATGAAAAACATTGAATTTATAAGGTCAGTTGGGATGGTCGCACAGGAGCTGAGGAGATGAAGAGTTTGGTTTGCAGTCCCTACCCTGAACTGAGCATCTCCAGCAGGAATGACAAGACTTTTGTTGCTGTTCCCAGCAAAGGAGCTTTGCTGGTTCCTTTTCACTCAACAGCTAAGGGACTTCTGAGGTTCCAGTATTTTACATTTTAAGATGCATGTTTTAAGTGTTCGCTCATATAAAGCACAAACCTGGATGGAAAGAAAAACATTGCAATCTATTATTTAGTCTGTTAATTGTTTCAGACAGCCAGCAGAGAACCCATGTAGAGGGAGAACCAATCTAAATCACTTTTATGAGCAGAGATAGTCGGTAGGGAATTTTGGTTTTACTGTGCTACAGTTGGGTATTTGGTATCAGGCTTCCTAAATGGACTTAATCTCAAGATTATGGTTCTCTGTGGAGCCATTTGGGTCACTTTATAATTGCCCAGCTTTCCACACCTCAGGTGATGTGGAGGACATGCACAGGAGCAGCATTCTTGTACTCATTTGGTTATGAGAGGAACCTTTCCAGAGATGGAGGAGGTGCTGGTTTGCAAGGACTGGGGCAAGGAAGAAAGACCAAAGCACACACATCCATATATTTTTAGAAGTCCTGATAATTACCCCTGGGAACAGGGATATGCACTGTGAAGTTGTGTTTCCTGTGGATGTACAACAGGGGTCTGGTTGGTTTAATTACAACCGTGACTTCCTCGCTTGAAACCGTCACTCCTAAGCCATGGACACAAGGGATAGATCACAAAGCAAATTTTTAGCTGACTGTGATCAGTTAGCCTCAAAATTTGTTCCTGGGAAAGGATGTCAGCTAGTGAGACTGCAGCCAGAAGGAACATCCAGGTATCTGCTTTGCAATCTAGCTTTATTTCTGTGGCTTAGAAATCTTGCTGAACCCTGAAGTAGTCTTCAGCAAGACAAACAAAAAACACCAGAGGAAAAACCAATATCAAACCTGAAATAATAATGGAAAAAAACAAAGCAGAGTTTGGATCATGAAGTCCAGTAAAACATACAAACAACACAGAAGTTCAGTTGCACAGGCAGAAATTAAGAGAAGATAAACACTTTTGGCCCCATAAGTTATATGGAAGCTGCATGTGGAGTTTTATTTTATTTAAACTTTAGGGATCCAGCTCTAAATGCTCAGGTTTTCTTTCCTTTTCTTTTTCTTGTGTCCCGTGATGTCCATGAATATGAGAGATGGTTAGGGAGGCTGTAAGCCAAGCACCAGTGATATTAGATTTGTTTTCACATGAACCAAAATAGACCAAGGAAAAGAACTAAACAAACTTGCCCTTTCCTGAAGGAGGGAGGCTCCTCCTTGATGTTTAATAGCAGTGTGTATGGGCATCATACAACTGACTTGCATTTAATGGGATGAAGGAAAAAACCCAGGAACTGAAGTTGGAGGGTGATCTGTCAACCTGCTCCTGTCATTCACCTGGCTGTACACACAGTTCCCAAGGACAAGCATCTCCAAAAGGGTTTGGGCAAGTTAGCAGAGGAGAAGTTCAGCACAGACTGCTAAATGTGATGTGTCCAAAGGCAGCTTTTGCTTAAGAAGACCATGAACTGCTGCTTTCTGAGAGCTGGAAGGGCAGAAGGGAAACTTTATAGTAGTTGGCTTTTTTTCTGCTTGTTTGAACATCGGCTACTGGCCGCTATAAAGACAGTGACTGGTCCAAGTGACCTCTTTTTGTGACTCAGTATAGTGGCTCATATCCTCTGTATTTGGCCTCTGTAAGATTTTCTGGCATATTTAGAAGGTTGTTTTTTTTTGAGAAAGACAGCATATATGGGTATGTTGCCACTTGTTTAACAGGAATAAGAAAAAAATTCCTCAATTAATTTAATTCTAGCTTTTTCTAAGTGAAAATTTTCTGTGGTTGACTATTAATACTTTCAAATTAAATTTGTTGGACTTTAATATTAGAAAAGTTAATATGGAAGAAAATTGATGTCTGAGATGGATTAAATATACTGTTCATTGTTAGCCTTTTCAACGAAGATAAAAAAGCAGCTAGCACTGTTGTCACCTCTGTGAATATGCAATATTTAGGTAGCATATGTTATATAATTAAACATATTGATAATACTTTATCTGTTAATATATATTAAAGCATACTGCATGTGTTAAAAATACATGTATTTATGTGGTTAGGTAAATCAAAATGTTGACTGCGTGGTTTAGTCCTGTGACAGCCTGTACCTGCAAGGCTTTCTCTGCTGTTACACTGCAGGTGTTACAATACTTCCAATGAGTGATCTATATCTGCAGAGTGAAAGTTTCTGAGTCTTGTCCCTAGCAGTGTGTGGATGTTACATTCCTATTGAGTTGTGGAGGAGAGCTCCATGGAAGGCTGTCAGACTTGCGGGGTAGGATATGACCTCTCCAGTGAGTCTGTAACCGAGAGCTGAGGGGCAGTGCAAGGGGAAGGATCACTCCGTGTGTGCCCTATTCCACTCACTGAACATCCACTGCCAGATGCATCTTGTGCTGGGTCGATTTTTGGTTTGACCTGCTATGGCTGTCTCTGTGTTCTGCTGCAATCTGTGAAAAGCATGATTGCAAGTGAGGTAGTGTTGTTCCTAAACAGTTCTTGGAATGGCAAACCTGTCAGCGATTTTTAGAGCAAAATTTTTACAGAAACCTTTTGAGTTTTTTTCTGTTTTGGAAGAAAATGAGTCCCCAGGTCAGTCTGTGAGGTCACTCAATCACTCAGCACTTGGATGAGGAGAGCCTTCCAGAGCACATTGCAAAAAGCACTAGCAGAAAGCTGGCTACTTGTCTGTGTTTCACACCTCCTTAATTACCCACCTGTGCTCCTTTTATTATCAAAGCTTGAATAGGATTGCTCATAAAACAGAGGCCAAAAGGAAATTGCTGGTTTGCTCGGATTGCATCAGCAGCATAAAATGGAATAATTTAATATCGGAAACTCTGCCCCTTTCATTTTCATTTTCCTTTGTCCCTTCCATACCACTGTGGTTCCTGCCCACCCAACACCTACAATACACTGAGCAGCACATACCTGTTGCTTTTTCTCAGTCTAACACGTAGACTTCATACAAATCACCACGTCAGTCCAATGAGTCACTAGAAAACTGGTGTCAGGTCTCTTCATCTGTAAGGTAAGCCCAGGTAACCATTGTCAGTCAAGCTGCTCTTTGAGAGAGATCTGAACTAAAGGACAGCTTGGATTAGGAGGTGTGGAGAGTATCCAGTCTGCCCTGGTCAGGAGTGGCTTCATTCTTAGCAGTTTATTTCTAGGAGTGGAAGAGTTTCTAAATCCTGTGGAGTTTCTAAGCAGTGTGTGTAACCTGAGTGTGTGAATGCATGCGATCACTCCTTCTTGTAATACCAAACCTGATTCAGTTATATCTCAAGTATGTAGCAATGAAATGAGGACTCTTTCCCCACTGTGCATGTTCTACTCAGTTCAGGGGATTTTTTGGGTGCTTGTCTTCCCTCCTCTGGAGGATTCACTTTGTGTTGCTTTCACTCATCGTTTTTTTCCATTTCCATTTATCTGGAACTTTACTCCAACTTTTTGGTATCTTCATGAGGGCAAACACATGACATTATGGAGAAGTTTTTTCATGATTTAAGTCAGTGTTAGTGCAAAACAGATTGTGCCATGGGCATCACTTTCAATGGCATCCTGTGAATTTGTGGTTCAGTGGTGGCACACTAATGTGGATTTTCCAGTGGGGGAGGTGGAAACATCTGTGCACTCCTATGAATGATTCGCCAGTGACCTCTGTCCAAGAAATAGGCAAGAACTTATTTTTTTATTCTTCCACATCTGTGCTAAATTTGCTTGGACCTGAAGATTTTTGGGAAATACTGTCATGTATTTCTTGTCATGTATTTCTTTTCATGTTCGGAGACACAACATGGACAGCAAGAAGAAAAGACAAATGGTGCTTCACTGGCACAGTAAGTGATTAGTTTGAAGTTAGTCTGCAGCAGAGACATAAGGTTGTTGTCTATTTTGTTTTTTGCTCCTGTTTTTCTTGCCCAGGTGGCTGTATCTAGTAGTAGGTCAGGGAGGGAACACAGAAGTTTGGGCTATGCCTTCACTGGAAGAAAATACTGTGTTCCTCCTTGGGGTTCACTGTCATGAGGCACCTGGCCTGAGGTGAAAACATAGTGGTGACAAGTTTGTTGTGTGAACAAGTGTGAGCAGGCCACAGTAAAGGTTATGGGGAGAAGCCAACATTTACCTCTCACCACATACTTTTATGACTGCTGCTCCATCTTCTCTGGTTTTGTCATTTTGTTTCCCATACCATCAAACTCAAAAAGACATACGCCTCTTCCCTCAGTGAAAAAAGCCTCTCTGGCTGTGAGAAAACACTTGTGCAACATAAATCCTTGCAATTTTTCCCTTTGATATTACTTTTGTTATTGGTAAAGCCAATGCTTTTTCTCCTCAGCTGACATCCTTGCAAAATAACCTGAGGCACAACTTAAGCACCAAAACTGCTAGCTGTTTTTCAGCACATGACATAAATGCCAAACTGCATCTGTTTAGGTGGCAGTAGCTCCTGAAAAAGTCGGATTTTGTGATTTTTACCTGTATGGTTGAACAGATTCCTTACACATGGATCCTTCATTGAGCATCTTCCACTCCCTGCTGTGAACAGTTCAACTTGATCTTAAAAGTCTTTTCCAACTTAAATGATTCTGTGATTTTATGAAAGGCAGAACAAGGGGTCTCGCAAATTGTGAAGGATGAAACTCTGGTAATGGAGGGTGGAGATAAGAATTTGACTCTGTGCAGGTTTTGGCAGGTTTGTGTCATTTTATCCATGCAGGGCAAAGGAAGAAAATCTCAAAGGGGACATGCAGAAACAGGGAAAAACTGTTTTCTCTCTCAGACTCTTCCTGTGCTATTCTTCTTGTCCATTTTAACCTCCCACTTTCATGAAACAAAAATGATGGAAACAGATAAGAAGTGACTTCAATTAAAGCTGATTCTTTCTTCACCTTAAAGAGGAATCCAAGAAGCTCTCCACAGCCTTCTTTCTCTCTTTGAAGTGTTGACTTATCATCCTCCTGCCATTAAAATATAATGGACTAGCAGTGGGTGTGCTGGGATTTGACACCCAGTGGGGAGCCACACCTAATCCTACATCATCACCTGATCCGGTTTGGCTTATTTTCCCAAGACACTGGCCCCATCTTCACCATTCAAAGCAGAAGAGGGGGAGGACCAGAGAATTATTGTAGAGGACTTAGTCCAAGCCACCCAGTCTCCCTGCAGGTGTCACAGAAGACGGTTTCAAACAAGACCACATAAGCAGGCGTCTGCAGGAGGGACTGCCTGCAGACCCCTATGAGGAGGAGAGAGGGAGGGGGGATTTTATCAGGTGTTTGGGTGCATTTGATCACAGGGTGCCTTTATCTTCCCCACACAGTGGGTTGTGGTGACTCACCAGTCACTTAGTGGAGTGGAAACAGCTTACAGGTCACGGCAACAAACAAACAAGGATGGGAGCCAGAGAGACAGAAGACATCTGCTCCAGCATCATGGGCCTTATCTCTGTCACTTGGCTGCATGCAGAGCGCTTTGGGTCTGGTCTGTCAGCCCTGTACATGGAACTGCAGATGCAGGAGGGAAGGATGTGGAGGAAGATGGGCTTTATGCTTTCAGCAGTGGCTGTGGTTTCCTTAGGAGACAGACAGCAGTTACTGCCTCTACAAACCTATTTCCTAAGGACAGTGTCTCAAACGATCTTGTCTGATTGCTTTTCCATCTGAGCCATGAACAATACCAGAGCAGGGATTCACCTTCAGTCTCAGTCTTCTCTATCTTCAGCTGTGGGAAGGAGCATGAACTGGGGTTGTCATGCCATGCACACACGCACTCTGCGTGTCTCTTCTGGCATGGCAAAACAAACCACAACACCGTGCTCACAAAGGGCAGCCCATGAAGTATTTCCTGTAGAAAAGAAGGCTGCTCCCTCTCTTTACCTGCTATGTGGTGGGCAATATGTTTGACAGCCCCACCTAGGGGAAAAAATCTCAAATATTACTCAGGAGTTAATCTTCACAAGAACATATCTGCTTCACTGCTCCTGACCTGCTGGTGCCTTGTCACATCATCCAGATGCTTGTTCTGGTGGCTGCAAAAAGCTCAGATAGGGCTGAGACTGGGATATTCCCTGGAGGTGTGAGAGTAAGAATGAAGAAGATATGAGGATTTTTGGCTGTTTTCCCCTCTCCCCACTTCTCCTGCTTTCGCTTAATTTTGCTGGCCTAGCCCTGAATGTTTGGGAACATTTTTTCCAGCTAAAATGGAATGAATTCATCTGAGCTGTAGGTTAATAGCTCCAGTCATTGCAGTCACCCGTCACTACTTGTTCATAGATGGTGAAAGGAAGGGTAGAGGCAGGTAATTGCAGGCACTTGGCATACCTGGGCTTTTCCCAGGCCTGTTTCTTCTCTCTCCTTTTCTCTTTGTATCCAGTCAAAACCAAGTCTGTCCTGTTCACTCAACACAACCTCAGTTTTAAGGTTATGAAAACAGCAGCAGGCAGAAGGTTTCAAGAAGAGCACCACTGCATGCATGCCTGTGTCATGTGTGAGATGATCTTTAATGATTTTAGCTTCTGACAGTGGCTGTCTGCAGTTGCACAGATCAAAGACCATAAAGAAACTGTACCTAAATACACAAGACTGACTGATAATAACACCAACACCTCATGAAAATCAAAGTAAAATTTTTGGATTCTTCATTTTTTTGCAGGACTTTTCATTTCAAAGTCAAACTTAGAAAACCAGAAGACAGAACATAATGTATCTTTTGGGCTGGATCATGAGGCTTGGTCAAAAAATGTTACTGAATTCAGGGAAGAAATTCCAAGTTTTATTGTCTCTGCCCAGCTCACTGTTTGGAACACAACATCCCAACCTCCTTTTTGCCTTTTTTTTAAACCAAAACTGTGAGGTACTCAGGTCCAAGCACAGCAACTTAGTCACATCAACAGCCAGAGCTGAGCTGGAAAATCAGATCCAAACACCATTTCTGTCAGGTTGACCTTTGTTATTTTTGTCTCTTTTGGTGGTTTCAGGTAAGTGCTTTCCACCTACAGATTGCTTTTTGGTTTGGTTGTGCTTTCTCTCCAATCAGTTGATCAAAGGTTTCTAAATGGAAGACTGGCTACAAGTGACCATGACATTTCATAACACATTTCTACCAAATAACCATTTATGCCAAGGACTTTAAAGCTTTCAGGAACTATTAATTTTTACACAAATAATGGTGTATTTCCTAATTACTTCAGCTAACATGACATGATGAATAACAGGGAACTGAAATCATCAAGGAAGTAAATCTGTCATGGACTCAAACCAGTCATTTTTTTAGTTGAGTTTTGGTCCAGCTACAAAGAAAAGTTTTGCTCTGTTGGTTGGGGTTTTTTTGAGTCCCACATAGTCTTCAAAGTAAGAGTGTAGGTTCAGTTCTGGGTTTGAAAAGAAATAACAATTCAAATCAGTTTTCAATTTGGGTTTGGGTTTGATTCAAAGCTGTCAAGTATATTCACGGAGTGATTAAAACTGTTCCAACAGTTCTGGCCATGAGGAAGGTAAGGCAAACCCAGAGGACATGCAGATCTGGACAAGTACTCTTGCTATTAGCTAAATGTTTCTGTTACCTAAATGTTCTTAGAGACCAAAGCCCCATTGTTTTAGGCAGGGCAAGAAACAGGTAGTAAGAAATTATCCTGGCCTAAAAATCTTCCTGTCTACAGACACAAAGCTAGAGATGAGAAAAATCTACAAGATGAGAAAAAAGAAGCGATATTGTCTTTGTCAGATGAGGAACTGAGGTGAAGTGACTTGGCACCGGCAGAGCAGGAAGGCTGGAGCAGAGCTGGGAGGCGCAGCCGAGCGCTGGGAGCCCCTCGCCACAACCGCAGCCTGTCCTTCCTGCCTCTCCCTGCACGCCTTGTGTGGCACCCGCTCAGAGCTGCAGAGAACAAGACACAACAGTGACCCCAGCGGCTGGGGAAAGAGGGGAGAAAGAAGCCCCGTTTATTTTTCTTTCTGCTACTTTATCTCACTTCAATGGAACCAGTTGAGAATGTCGAGGATAAATGAAAACAACTGTTGGGCATCAATCCAAGTGGTTAACAAAGAACCCCAAACTCTTTTAAGTCCTACAACTAAAAGGTGCTGGCATAAAAAGAATAGCATTTTTCTTTGTGGAAATCATTTGTTGAACTCTCTAGTTCTGAATAGGATTCCTTGCCTTCTCCCCCTTCTCTTCCCCCACAATTTAAAAACAAATCACACAAAAAAAATCCTATTCCTCCCTTATACGCTATATTAGATGTTTCCTGAGAAACCCTGCAGTGTTGTCCCCATGTGACATCAGTGTAAGGTCCTGCCTTAGATGACATTCATTAGAACCTGGTATGAGTATCCCACTCACCCTTCCAAAATTATGCTCTGGAGTTGGGGTCGTATGCCAGGACAGGACCTAATTTCTTCCTGGGCTGGACAGAAGATTTCCTGCTTTCCGTGGCTCTGTAGTGCATCTGGAAGCACCTGTCCATCCTCGACAGGGAGGAATGCAGCACCAGGGAGGGAGCATGGGTGGGTTCAGGATGAAGTTTCTCCCGATAGCATGGTGGAAATTCTTTGGAAAATTAAATAAGAAGCCAAGGGAAAAGGCTGGAGTTTTGAAAGGAAATTGCTGATGCAATAAAGCAGAACAGACAACCAGAATAGCTTTAGTAACCCAGTAAAGAGGCTGACCTGTGTAACTTGGGCTGTGGAAGAGGTTTTGCCTGGAGAGAGAGGCTGTTTTCTGCAGCACTGGGAGCATGTTGGTGCCAGGGTGGGAGCATGCAGGGGAAATTTGGCTTTGATGCCTGCAGTGGGCAGATTTGTTAAATGAGCAAGCAGCTGTGAATTCTCTGTCAGTCTGCATGGCAAGGCTGAAGTTGTGTTTGTGCATTCAATATTGCTTGAGAAAAGCAGACTTTCACCTACCCTGTGCTTAGTACAGGTCAGGGGGGAGCCAAGCTGTATTATTAGGGTGGGCCAGACCTTGTCATTATAAAATTCTGTCATGTAGCTGAACCTTGGGTTGAAATCTAACAAGCTGGGTGCCAACACCGATCTTACTGCACTAAAAGAAAACAAGAAAAAAAAAAATCCCAGAATGTGTCCACAGCAGAGAAGTACATTATTTCACTTCTGTAAAACTCACAAATAGTCATCTCAAGGAATCTGAAAAGCATAAACTTGGGCCCATTTTTTGTGGTGACACATTATGGCCTGTGGTGACACATTATGCCATCTCCTCTCTCCCTCCCTCTAAAGCTTCCCCTGTCTAGTTACAGCATGGTGAAAGAAAGAGGTAATTTTACATTTCCAATTCCTCCTTTGTTCTGAATGTCTTTTGTGGGAACAGAATAAAGGAAATGGAGATTTCTGGAAAGACTGGGAAGAAGAGACAGTTTACACCACCTTACTCATGTACAACCTTAAAAAACCACCAGTAATACCTGGCTTTTCCCAACCCTCAGCCATCAGCAGAGACCTCACGCCCAGGACAAGCCGCCTTTGTTCATGTGCTCATCTGAGGTGACAATTTATGGAACTGGCTGATCTGGTCTTTGTTCAAGTTGCTGAACTCCATCCCATCCGGGCCATCCAGTGTCTCTGTTTCTTTTGTTAGCTATTTAATAGTGAAGCCAAACGCCCCTGAAAATGTTAATTCAGCCACTTTCTATGACAGTTTTTACTGTTTCAGTTAATTACATGCATTAGCCTTTTCAACCCAAAACCCTTTTCTTAATGCACAGGAAGGTCTCACTGTGCAAATTGAAATAAGTTATCATCTGGACACATCTGCCTCTGCTGCCTGCAAAGCCCTAACTGGGAAGGTCAAAAAGTCCTCCAAATCCACAGGCTTGTTCCCTCCTGGGTGCCAGTCACTACTTGCATTAGAAGGATGAAGTGGTGAAAGAGCAAAAAAACTCTAGAATGTTCATGAGGTCAGAGGTTCAGTGTGGGAGTTCTTAGTACAGGAACGTGGTCCACATCCAATACTCCCTAGGAGGCTCCGGGGAATCAGTAGATACCTCCTGTAAAGCAGGCATCAGTTGTCTTCTCTGCAGTCCTGGAGCTGCCTGTTGTAGCTGTGCTGGTGCAGAGGTCTGGTGAGGTGCAGGTGTGAGAAAGGGCAGAGGAAAGTGCAGCCAGAAGCTCATCCGGCAGTTCTGAAGAAGTCAGGATGCATTGTCAGCTGAAAAAATCAAATCACAAACCCCTTGAATTTCTCAGGCTTGGGAGAAATGTGGGATTTAATATATCTTTCTATCTTTTACCCATCCATAAGGCAGCAGTGACACCAGCCAAACTAACTCCTCACCAGCAAGTTGGGAAAATAAACCCATTTTCATCATCATTTATGAAATGCTTGGATTGCTTTGTGATAAATGACATAGAAGAGGCCACAAGGAAATGAATAATTCCAACTTCAGAAGAGAGTTTGAGTAGTGTGCTGAAAAGAGATGACCTTGGGACCACACGTTGATCGTGGATGTTAAAGTAAAATATTCACCATCTCCATATTAAACTAGCACTCCTCGCAGGCCGTTATGTGAGGGAAAAATGTTACCAAAACCAAAACCAGGCAAAACCCAAATGAACTAGGATATCTTTCAGACACTGGCAATTCCATAGCTGCCAGAATATCCTTCTTCAAATTTTCTGGGCTGTCATATGTCTAAGCAGGGAATATCTAACGGTGTCAGAAAACGTAGAGCATGAACAAAAAATGTCACGTGAGGATTTACATTATAATATTGTTAGTATAGTAAAGCCTTCTAGTAACATCTCTCTCTTGCTGTCTTCTTTGTTCTAACCCACAATATGTCATCTGGGTCTGAGTGGTTCTTTCCCCTCTGCCATGCAGGAGGAAGGGAAAGAAAAAGCAGCAAAATCAGCTGGCCTAATTTCCCCTTCTGATTTCACTTTCTGATTTCTCAGACCACAGTAATTCCACCACAGTGAGCAAGATCAGAATTAGTCTCTAAATATTTATTTAGAACTCCTTGAGGATGACAGAAAGTAAAAACTGGGGACGTGCTGAAACATTGCCCCAGGCATATTCAGCAGTTATTAAAAAGAATTCACTTCCATGCAAATTGTATTTCATCAACTAATTAAGAAGGTATTTATCCTCTGCTTTAATTAATATCTTGTATCTTCCTTCCGAAATACTTAATCATGGAATGAAATCATCACAGAAATATTGCCCTGAAGTTAGTATCAGCATTTTGTATCTCAGCAAATCTGATGTGTGTGTGTGTATGCATATATATATGTGTGTGTGTGTGTGTGTGTGTGTATTTTAATAGTAGTAATTATAAACTACCCTGCCAACTTACAGAGCTGCTTTACATTTCTGGCTTGCTTCCAGTCTTTTTTTTCCTAGTGCCTGATGAATAGCAACTGTTGTGTACTCTAGATCTGTGCTCCATTTAAGCAATATCCCCAAAGCAATCGGCCTCCTTAGCCATTAAGCACAACTTTGTTAGGTAGCGCCTGGGGCGATTGACAAAACCTATTTGTTAACTAAAAACTGTAATCAGTGGTTTGTGTATCAGCAGCATAATACTCTCAGTAAGGCCGCAATATAATGGATGGAAAATCAGTTATTTCCTGAGCATCAACAAGCAATTTTCTACCAGTTAGGCTAGAGATGGATATCCCAGAGGTATGTAAGAGTCAGAATTAACTGGTGTCAGCTGAAGCATGGGAAAGATAGTAGCAAAGCATATGGGAGTGGGCTTTCTAAACAAACTGGATAACCCATGCTGGAACATATTTATCACTGCCTGTAATTCAAGTTTAAGTTACAAATCTTCCTGGACTATTGATGCATTGAAATGGAACACGTTTTCTGAGAGAAGGTGCAGTCTATGTCATTTGAAATATCTCAATCCAGGCTGTTTACAAAGGTGTTAAACAGAAGTTATGGGCTTGTGTCAGGTGCTTCAGAAACTTTACTACAAAAGAGAACAGCTTGTGAATAATAATCATATCTGGGCTTAAAAAAAGATACATGAAATTTTGAGATGAAACCTCAATTTCTTAAGCAAACTTCACTCTTGCCATTAAATCAGGAGGCAACATTCAGTCTGTTCTGAGCATCACTCCCATGGGTGTTGTCTCCCCATTCATCTTGGAGACATTCCTCACCCAGAATCCTTGATCCAGCTCAGCTAATCCATTAATATAAACAAAACCAAACACCAGCAGGATGTAGTTTATCAGTTATTCCTGAAATGTTCTTATCTTTTCTAGAGTTTCTCACTGGGAAGTAATGTGCAGACTTGTCCCCTCTCCCTTTCTGTCGAACCTGTGGCTGGAGTGCTCCACAATTGCTAAACTGCAAACCAGCAGTCGTAAGCTTACTTGGAACAATTCACTCGCTGCAGCAGTCTTAGAGATTTTGGAGATTTTTGGAGTTTCCCTTATGAGTCAAGAGCTGGAAAGCCAGGTCCCAGAGGCAAGAGACTGCACGTGTCATCAGCCAATAGCACAGAGAGGTCACAGGACCCAGGCTTCAAGCCCTTAAGTGTGTGTGGGAAATCTCACTGTGCTAACAATTCCCTTCTTTATTTCTCCTCTTAACATGGTACACTATTTGAACATTATTAAGTGAACCCTTTGTTAGAGAGCATGACAAATCCCCGACTAAGTGAAAGCATGGTGCCGCTGGACTGAGTGGCCTGTGGATCTTGCTGCTCTGAAGAGAATGATTGCAATTCCTTGTGACATTTTTCACTGAAAAGATGGATTAGTAGGCAGGCATGTGCTGGGGCTGTAAGTTACAACTTATCTCAGAAAGTTTTAACTTTATGCCTTTGCATGCCTAAGAAGTAATTTTTAAAGGCAGCTTTAGCCTTTATGAGTCCCTATGGATCTCTGCACAGATCTGTAGCTGCAAAGATTGTCCAGGCTTTTTGATGAGGGCCTGGGAGTTCAGACAGGACAAGAGGAATCATGACTCAGTTTCTGTTCCTGACCGTGTCACCAACTCTTGTCATGTCACTGAAGTTCTCCAGGCTCCAACTTTCCATATAAAACAGGTATAGTAAAATCTGGAGTGTTTCAATATTTTGTTAATAGAGAAAGGCTTGGTTAAATGGCATCACCAGGAAGTGTTTCAGATCAGTGCTGCGTTATGGAACACTGGTGTCTACACCTTTGCCTTTACCCTAGGCTTGTTACTGAAAATGACACAAATAAAGAGCACAAAGTCCTGGTGGGATTGTGAGGTCTGATGCAAGAGAACCCAGCCGTCCCTACTGCCTAATCCACCCACATCTGTGCCTTGACCCTTTTCTTCCTCTCCTTCAGAGCTCAGTCTGTGATGTCCTCTGGTCAGTGGAACCTACACCTTTAATGCTGACTAAACAGTTAAGAAATCCGTGCTTCTAATTCTGTGTCCATTAGTTCCATTTTCAGTCAATACGATCAGGTTTGCTTTAATTCCCGTGTTTTGGATTTGGCATTTATTACGCAGAAACAGTAAGAACAGTGAGAGATTCATCTCCTTGCCTAGGACAGATGGGAACTATCCAAACATTTTCTTTTGCCAAACTTAGTAAAAAAATATGAGAATAAGACCAAAAATAAGACTTAGGATTTATCCTTTAGGAGACA
The DNA here is from genome assembly GCA_013400915.1 of Pardalotus punctatus. Taxonomy (NCBI): domain Eukaryota; kingdom Metazoa; phylum Chordata; class Aves; order Passeriformes; family Pardalotidae; genus Pardalotus; species Pardalotus punctatus. The sequence continues at coordinate 577,832 of VZTX01011820.1, forward strand.
TATTGACAGATCACCAACAAAAGCCCACGACCTCCCAGCCCTGAAACAATAGAGTGCTTTAGACATTTTAAAGGCTTTCTTGATTTGTTCAGGAGTATTTCCAGACTTGTCTCAGTTCTTGTATTTTCTGATTGCTTCACCCAATCCGTGCCCTCATTAAGCAGCAGAGGGGGATACTGCTGGGAATTTTAGTAGTGCCTTAGGATGAGGCAGACATTGATTGTTTTGCTCTTCCTTTTTCAATCACCGAAATGACATTCAGGTTCCAGGGAAGAACAGATATGGACACTCAGCCATGTGATTAGAAGGGCCAAAGCAGAATCTGCATGTGTATACAGAATATATCTGCAGACTGGCCTGTGATTTACTGCTGGGCTTAAAAATGCTTTAAAGACTTCTAAGCACAGGAAGAAATATGCTGTTAGTAAAGCTTCCGTGTTATCAGCCCAGCTAAATAATGATGTGCAATGTGTCATGTGCAAAGAATATATTAATGCTTGGATAAATATTTTCCTAATGTCTGCTTGGTTGATATCTCCTTGGCATATAACCAGGGGATAGTAAATAACACTCATGACTCTGTTTACTTAAGGTCTGTTTTCTCTCTTGTCTTTTACATTGGCAATAATTTTGGGGGCTTCAGGGGAGGAAAAGGCAGAGGGAACCGGAGCCTTGTAAAATGTTTGTTTTCCTTACAAATTTCACAAGAAATAAACTGTTTATGCTTTAGTGTTTCACTGCCATGGAAATATTAGATGATTTTGTGTGACTGTCAAAGTGTTTAATGTGTAGCCAAGCAGTAGCATTATAGAGAATGGGAGGGGAGGAAAAGGAGAAACAGGAGGAACACAATGAAAAAAACAAATGAGTCCGCTTTACCTTGTAGTTTCTAGCATGTTATTTTCCCTTGCTTGTGGGCATGACTTAATGCTGGTTACTCCCCTTGGCTGCAAACTGCGTTCATTTTAATCATCTGTTTTGACAGCTTCTTTCCCCCTCAGGCTCATCTCTAATTGAATTTGTCATGCAATCTCACCTCCCCTGAAATTGTTTGTGCGGGAGGGAACCTGGGAGGCAACTGGACCCAGGTCGGTTTCTGCAGTGTTACCTCCAGAAATCAGCCTGTTTCAGTTCTGCCTTTGGAGCTCAGGGGTCTGGCATTGTCTGCTACCCTATACATACTTCCACATCTAATCTGATGCCTTCACACAGGGCTCAGTGAACTTCCAGTTCAGATCCCTACCAACTCCTGCCCTTCTCTGCTTTCTTCCATGTCACGGGGTGGACATGCTCATAAAGAACTATTCACTTTGAGATTAAATTTCTCCCTGCAACCCCAAAAATGCAGCTCCTCAGCTAAATTCTCTCCTTTCTGATGTCCTTGTACATTGAGGGGTGTCGGTAGATTGAGCAGAGTGGATTTAGAGTCCCCCAAGCAAAGATGCAGCCCTGAAAAACTGCAGTTTTCAGGGATACAGGCATCACAGATCTTGGCATGTAGTGTTTAGTGAGGCTGTGATTTCTCCTCCTGGTCAAGAAGGACCTTAAGAGTAGCACTTCTTAACTTTTCTCCCTCCAAATACCTTCAAGCCTATCAGTCTCAAATACTGTGTTTTTATTCTTAACAAAGGAACAGAACATTTTTTAAAAAAACAACCCCAAGGCAAGTTTCTGTGTGGGTACACGCTTTCTGTAGAAAAGAACTGGCTACCTTTTTCTCTCTAATCCCACAATAACAAAGTGATATCCTTCTCATACCCAAAATCAAGTGTTGGGTTTTTTTTAAAAAAAACTTTCTGTTGTTGAATTACTCAGAGCAGTTCCACACTGCAAGCCCAAGATGACATGAGGGGAGACGCACACATTAACATAAGAACACTCATCTTGTTCCTTAGCATAAGTGGAGCCATCATGTTGTCTACATCTACTCAAAAGTGCTGTGTCAACATGTCCCTGCAACAAAAGTGTTCATGGTGTCCAGATAACACGTCACGTGTTTGACACACCAGTCTGTTATCTCAGCTGGCCAAACACTGAAGATAAACAGTGTCATGGAAGTGCACACGTGCTTTAAACAAGGTTTGTGATCAACTCAAATTTACAACCTTTATATCTGACTGCAGCATAAACAAAAATATGACAGACTTATATTGTCTACATTTGAAAGATAACCTGGAGGAGATGTTGCATTATAAAATCACAAGTGTTACACTTCGGAAGTCAGAACATTACCCAAGAGAATGTACAAAATTTCCTATCTCTCCCTAGTGGGAGCCTGAGTGCAAGAGAGATACTTGCTAGTATTTTAACTAAATGCTAGTTGGGTATTTGGTTTGCTTTGTAAAAGCATACACTTTCTAAAGTGTATTTCTAAAATCATCAAAGCCTATTTATCCCACTTTTTTTTATTAGACTCTTCGACCAGCAAACTTCTTTGTCCCCTCTTTGGCCTCTCCTCAGAAACAACTCCTTTTTTTCCCTTGTTTATTTTCTGTATTTTTCCAGTGTGTATTGTCAGAATAGAAAGGAAATACTTTGAACCCTCCAAAAGTCTTTTGTTACACTGATGAATCACAGAATTCAGTGGTGGGCTAAAGAGGTTACTATTCCTACGCAATGCAATCTGGAGTAGATGAAAAAATCAAACTTCTTATGGCAATGCCATTATAAAGTGAATAAATATTTCCAGATCTCAATGTGATACATTATTTTCTTTCTTGTATGCAGATGATGTGAGGGTCTTGTAAATAAAGGATATAATGTCAGGGAGATGGAGGTAGGAAATGAAGATTAGTTTCCTTTTCTTCTACCTTCACCTCCCAGAGAGAAGTTAATTTTGGCTGTGTTCAGCCTGAGTTCACAGAAGGGAGAACACAAAAAACCTTACTTCTTCTATAAGTCCATTGCCAAATTAAATGGAAAGAAGAAGCAAAAATAATAATAATAAAGATCATATTCGAATCAGGGGGAAAAAGCTAATATCCTCTCCAGATTTCAGCTCTCTCCCCTTTGGCATCTGTATTTGCCAGTTCATTAGGAAACATCTCAGTGTTCCTGTCTAATTTAAGTGGACAGATGCTGTTTTTCCACAAAACGAAGTGGTATGAGAAAAGCCTGTCAGATTTAGTTTGGCATTTTCTTTTGTTACATTTTATTTTTATGGGCCACTTTTTTCGTTCCCACAAATAAACTCTGTAAGATAGACATGAATCCCTTGGCAGCAAGGAAACAGAAATCCTGCATGTGCCCTGCTCTGCAGTCTCAGAAAGCTTTGCCAGTGTCCAGGTTTGGCACATCCGTGTTACATGTATCTTTTACAAGCTGGCAACAGTCCTTTCCATTTAGGATAAACCGAGTGCTGAATAGGCATAAATATTTGGGCTTAACCGAGATACAGCATGGGAATGCAAGGCCAGATGATATTATACGTACACCGTGGCGCAAAACATCTGAAGCCAGAGAGGTCCTGTAGTTGTACCTGGCAGGAAGTCCAGCAGAAAGCCAGCCAACCCCCTCTGAAGGCCCAGCCTCGTTCCCCACATCTTCCTGGCCCACTTGCAGGAAACTCCGGGTGAGGTTTATGGACTTAGTTTTGCTGCAGGTCAACCAAGAGGCTTGTAAGTCCCTCATGGGCTTGAAATCCAGCAGAGCAGGACTGGATCTGGTTCCCATGACTCTGCTTATTGGCTGTTCTGAAAATTAAGTCCAGAATATCCAGAGCAGAGTAAGCAGTCAACATATTTGAGTTGATATCTAGCCTGGATAAATATTCACTCAGCCCTGCCAGCTCCAGAACCTGGATACCCCTGGATCCAGGTGGAAACCAAACAGGATTTCCTTATGCAGAGGGGCACACTGAGCACTGCTCTGAATCCCACACCACTGCTGTATCTAATTACCCCCAAAGTCACTCCCCATCTATCTATTCCTTGTCACTTTGATTCACAGTCTCCCCACTAACACAGCCCCTGTGCTGGAGTATTCCATGCTGGAATCGCTGGTCTGCATTAGCCAGCTGCTGGAGTTGAACAGCCCAGCCTAAAGCCCATCAAAATCAACCTGTGGATTCCCAGGGGCTCTCAAAAATGTGCAGACATCATCTGGCAACTTACAGCCCTAAAAGCTGCCTTGGAAAGTAGCAGGGCCAGGCATTTATTGCTGGGACATAGGCGAAGTGGTTCTCTGGTGCCAGTGAGGAGCAGCATATTCCAGTCAGTGCGGGCAGGAGCAGAGCTCTGTCCAGCACACAGGGTGTCATTCCAGCAGTTCTCCGTGTGTGTGCGCCCAGAACTGGATGTGTGGAGCCAGAGTAAAGGCAGAGCACATGCTGTGGGGTGTGATGAGGTGATTCGGAGCAAATAAAGCTTAATTAGTGCACAGTGACCCTTAGCAGTAATTTCCTGTATGATGAAATATCCACCGCTAGTGATCAAAACATACCACTTAATCACATAGCATTTTTCTTGGAAATATGCATTTACTTTCAGCTTTCATGTTTTCTTCTTTCCTCAGGGAAAGGGTAAAATACACCTCTCACACAGACTTGATGCTACATTCCCCTTTCTGCTCTTAGTTCTCATGGCCAGCACTGACTTTCCCTCTCTCGGATTTTCAGGTTTGGCCCTGAGTTTGCCAGTGTCGAGGGGAAAGAGAAGGTCTCAACTCTGGCTCATTGATTAGGACTATTTGAGCATCAGTAAAGTGTGCTCTGTCCTTCAGCACATCTGTCTGAGCGACCATGTGGGACTCCTCTAGCCTGGGACTCTCTCCTGGCACTGTGTTCTCTGATGTCTTTAGTTGGATGTGACCTCGAGGTTTTTTGGAATTGGGGCACTTGCACTCCTCTCAGGAGAAAGATCTTGTCTCAGGTACATAAGAGCTGAGATTGCACTGAAAGCATTCTCCCAAGAGGGCCATTAAGCACTCTCTCTTCTGTCCTCATATTGTGAGATGTAGGAACATAATATGCACAGAGCTTCTCCTATGTGTCCAGTTTTGTTGATATTGGCCCTTGTGTTCAGAAGTTGTAAGGGATGGGAGAGAGTAATAGAAAAAGAAAGACAAGCTGTATGGAATCATTGAAACTCCAGCTGCAAAATAAAGTTAATTGCACAGTCCCTTACTGCCACAAGATTTGGGGTTTCTGTTAGCAAATTAAATCCACTCCCAGATGAGATACACCACAGAAGAGATTCAGCCACAGCTTTGCTCTCTCAAAAAGCTTTTTGAATATGGCTCTTTTCATTTCCCTTGCTGACAGGGCCTCACAGGACAAGGGCTGCAATTGCAGAAGACGCTGCAAGAGCCCGCTGACAGGTGATTAACAGCTCCTGGATGCTGTGAGCCTGACCACACTTCTGACCACGGGAGCAGTTAAACAAATTATCAGCAGAGCATTTTGTGGTTAACTCACCCTTTTCTCTAAACAAGTCTGCTAATGGTGTTCCCAGGCCTGGCACCCCTACACACTTGTGTGCTGAGAGACAGTTTCTGGTGTCTAACAGATTCCTTAAAAACACAACAACAGCAAAAGCAAAACTGGAAGGCAGAAAGAAACCTGGACTCCCAGTAAAATAAATAGCAAAAACTGAATAAAGGAGTGCATTTTAGTAAACCACTTATTTGGAGAGTCTTTTAGACAGGTAAGGGAGATGGAAATGTTTTCATCCCATTTACTTCAGGGCAGTCTTTAGCCAGGGCTTTCTGTCAGAGCCAATACCCTGCTCTCCATCCCAGCCAGTGCCTGAGAGAGTGGGGTAAGTCTCTGACATTTTGGAGAGCTCAGAAGTCAGAATCCAAGAAACTAGCTGAGATCCTAAACATAGGCAGCAATTGCGCAAACACTTTCCCTTGCTACAGTTCCTTTGTTGGAACTGATTTGCAGGGTGAAGGGAAAGGGAGATCACACTGTGGGACAGGATGAAGAAAAATTCCCTGTGAGCCCTGTGATGTGTGGTCCAGTTAACCCCCTTGAGAGTCGCTGTGGGCTTTGTAGGATGGTGAGCCAGAGAGCCTCAGAGAAAGTTACTGAAGCAGGATTTGATCACAACCAAGTCACTGCTCTGATAGGTAAAGGACACAGGTGAAGCTGGGCAGCAGCATATATAAACCTATGGTAGGATGGAGACAGATAATTTTCTATCTTCGATGCCTCCCTGGTGTATGTTATTCACTCAAACTTATATTTGATTAACAGAGCTAATGGTGGAAGAGAGCTGAGGATATTCCACACCCTGGTGTGGTTCATGTGATCTTGTGGACATCATCTTCCTGACTGTGCAGAGGCTTTGGGTTCTTACACATGGGTATCTATGACCAAGAGTTTAGCCTCCTCAAGAAAGCGGAATTCAGGGCTAATCTCAGTCCTTGCCCTTCATTTAGAGGTGTCTGGAATTGAATACATGAGGATGAAAGACACAAAAATACCCTTCTAGCTTTAATCTTTTAGTTAAGAATGTGTGGCAATGTTTCAGGAGATTCCTGTGATATAATGTGTCTTAAAGCCAGTTCTTAGGAAGCTGTAGTGATCCAAGGTATAAAAGCAGCTCTTATCCCAGCTCTACTGAAGATCCAAGTAGTATTCAACAAGCCAGGAACTCCAGGACTGGCCACTCATTTGTACTCTTCTCCACACATCCTTGTCTTCTCCTGAAACTGATGGGGGCAGGCAATATTCCAGAGATCATCAGATCATGTAATGGGGAACATGCCAGGTGACACCTGATTGTTTTGGGTTTGAGGAGACAGGAGTTACCAGAAGAGAATAAAAGTTGTAATAACTCAGGCAATGTGTCCACTTTAATCATAGCCTCTCCTCTTTTGTCTTTCCTCCTCTTTTGTAGTCAATGAAAACTTGTAGGCGAGGAATCTTTGTCATGACAAAGAATTCAATAGCTCCCCAAGGAATAAAAGCAGATAGTTCCACACAATTACAGAGTCAGTTAAAGCAAGGGAAGAGTCCTTAAGTGATGAGAGGTTTTCAGCTCCGGTAACTCGCTGAGGTGTGCGCAGAGAGCTCAGAGAGTGAGGACGTGCCATACTTATAGGATGGTGTTTGCAGTGAAAACCATTATGTGAATCTGGCTTTCTTTTCTTACAGCGAGTTAGAAGCAGGTGGCTGTGCAAAGTCCAACCCTGAAGTGCTTTTTCACTTTCAAGACTTCAGGATACAATGCTTTTTTTTCCTCCTTGATGCATGAATGAGAAGTTTGGTCTGCTCACAACCTGGCCTGGCATCTGTGTACTTAACCCTGCTGAAAATACCGGCTATGTTTGTTCAGAATTGAGAGGGAGGAAGAAATCAAAGCTGTTGTCGTACCCAGGCTCTTCTGAGCCTCTTCTGCTGTGTCCTGACATTTTCATTTCAGAGAAAGAGTGTTAAGCCTTCAGTATGTCTTCAAATAAAGCAAAAAATGTGATTTTTGAAAGCATGCAGTAGGATATGCAATTTATAGAACAGTCCACGTAGCTTTTTCTTTAAACAGCATTTATTAATATTTCACTAAGCAGCTTTTTTGTTTGGGAAAGAAAAAAAAGGATGAAAAATGAGAAAACTCATCCTGGGGAGAAGCTGCAAGTAACTTCTGTTGCTTTACCTCGAGCAGTAGCAGATCCTGCTTCAGGGGTAAAGAGGGATTCACTGAGGATTCACTGAGAAGAGCTCTGCCAGAGGGTGATGGAGTTTATGAGAAATTTTGATTTCCAAAATGAAGGTTGACCAATCTGAGGGCTTCATTCCTGAGACAGGAAGGGTAACAACCCTTCATTTGCCCTATAGCCCCTAATGTGAAATGATTGCTCTCTCCAGGCTTTTGCAAAATTCCACTGGTGGTAATTTAGTGTAATGGATGATTTTTTTTTTTCTGATGGTGGTTTTTTTAATGTGTTTAAATGAAGAATAAAGTGAAAATGCATAATTACTACCATGCTTTCTTAGTAAACACTTTTTAAAGCAAAAAATCATGTCAAGAAGTCTAAGATTTTTATTTGAGTTTTCCTGCCCTTTGATATGTTGTCATGACTCTTGTTTTCACTATGTGGAAGCCATGGGTTAGTTTTGCCAAGAAAACTTTATATATTTCTTTGTATCTATACAGCAGTCAGAGCAGATTTCTGTGAATTTGCTTGCTTTTGCAGAGAGATTTGTTGGCAAAAACTATTTCTGTGTACTATAGAAGGACCACAAACAAACAGCATTTCTGGATTAAACACGTTTCTTTCAAATCTGCCACAGAAAGATGAGGTCACTTGCAGGTGAACTAGATCTGTGCAAAAAATGACTTTTTTTTCTCCCTGGTGGTCACAAGGAGAAACTAGGACAGGGAAGGAGGGAAGTGGATTTTGTCAGACCAAATCGTAGTGGTTTGGGCGTTTTTGTGGAAAAAAAAAAAAAAGAAAAATCAGTCAATTTGGGCCACTCTGTTTCACTTTCAGGTTATTTAACTCTGAAGATAATGACACCAGTTTTCAAAGAATGATATCAGAACTGGCAGAGCAGACTTCAAAAATGTATTGATACAGAGGGAAGAAAACAGCTTGCGTGGTTGGTTCAGTTCATAATTATGTGTTGGAGAGACAACATGATTTAAGTTTTTCTCAAGTTTTGAAAGCTGAGCCTCCTTCAAAAGAAGGTGAAAGTCTTCTACCTTCCCCCCTTCCCTGAGTATGTACATTCAATAAGAGTTTGGACATAGCTTTTGTAGCACTTCATGATGGGCTTGTTTTTATGCTTTAAGTGATGAAACCAATAAAAAGCAAGCCCTGAGGGCAAGGAGCAATTTAGAGGAGGCTCAGGCAAACTCAGGGTTCCTGAGTCTTATCTGTTACAGGCATTTCCTACTGTGTATGTGCTATAGCAGACACTGTTTAAACTCTATAGGATAGATGTAAGCAAACATGCAACGTCTGTGACATCAGAGATTATGCCTTCCTTTTCAAAGAATATTTTCATAAGTTACTAGTTAGGGCCTTAGGTGCTTCAATTTAGGTGTATTCAAGCAGCCACTTGTTTCTGAGGATCAGAGACTATGAGTTTCTAAAGGAGCTCTTAAAAGGCCTTTCTGTTTTCACCCAGATTACCTCCCCACACCTAGAATCACAGAGCATTTTGGGAAACACTGAGTTACATTCTTTATGTCAGGAGCTTGTGTTTCAGCTCCAACGCTGCCCTTCATCCCTTGTGACCTGGAGATCTGCTCTGGTCAGTGCTTGAGTTTCCACATTTATGGATAATTAATAATGAAAATCCTTCCTGGCACTGTGGGACCAGGCAGGTTCATGCTGGTGTGCTGTCCAAAGGATGCTCTCTGAGGTCGTGGCCCCTTCTCAAGTCTTCTACTCACACACCAAACCAAACTTTTGCTGGAGTGTTGAGTCCTCATGACAGAAGATCCTGAATTGCAATACCAGAAAAAATAGGAGCTGCAGCAGGGGAGTTTGCCTCCCCCACATCATTCAGGTTTATCCATATTACATTCTCAATCCTTTTTATGCACAGTGAGACCAAGGCAAACACTTCCTTTATTTGGCCACTCTCTGTCCAGCAATCCACAGCCCTAGGAATGCACATGCTTATGTTTGCAGCAGATTAAGGTCTTGTTACGAGTCAATGGCCAATCTGTTTCCCCAGATATGTTTTTTAGGAATTTTCTTCCTCTCCCCAGGTCTAACACCCCTGAAGCCTTTGCAAAATACTCCTTTTTGGCTTTTGACAATCTTGGTTTCAGATTCCTTTTGCTGGCTAAAGGTTTTTGGGCACATTGACAGGCATAATATCTCCTTCTTTTAAAAACAGTCCATACACTGGAGTGATGATCTGGGATCTGTGTTTGTCTTAACTCAAATTGCAGAACCATTACTCAAGCTGTGAAGATCTCCCTCTCAGTTTTTTCTGAAACTAAAGGCCCCCTTTCCTTCATCTCTATCTGTGCTGCTTTAAAGTTGCTTCTGCATTTGTCAGAATCTATATTGGATGCATGAGAGAGCATTACAATGAGAAGGGACTTTTATAAAACATGCTGGTGGCAAAGAAGTAAAAAAGTAATTGAGGATCTTTTACAGACCTTGAGTCAGCAGTGCTGCCTTTGTGGGTGACTTGATCTGAGTTAACGTGTGTTATTGTGCAACTGCAAAGACATTTTTGTTACTTTGGGGGCAAGTCAAAGCAGATTGAAAGGCCTGGTAGATACTTGCATGTGACTGTGCATGAAGCATTTCTTAGGATTCTTGATGCTTTAAGGAAAATAGCACCAGGGATGGAATACCAGAAGCGCCTTGTTTCCACTTACTGTAAATGATCATAAATTCTACTGCTACTTTATTGTGGTGGCTGTAGTTCTTGGAAGAGTAAAAGGAGTGGGAAACCGGTTCCCAGTCAGTTTTATAAAGTACAAGGTTGCTTGTATTGGTACCAAGTCCAAAGTGCAATATTTCAACTGTGAATGATTGGATGTTTTCCCAGATTCCCATAAAGTCATTAAACACACTGTAAAGGGTCACCCATAACATAACTAAAAGATCAGTGCAAGCAGGACTGGGGCAGATTGTCAAGACAGTCCTTGTTTTCCAGGAGGTGAAATCACATTGAACTGTGCAGCCTTGGAGGTTGCTCCAGTTGGGAGAATGGGCCTTGCAAAGCCAACTCTGATCATGTCTCATTTACAGCTCCCTCTGGCCAGTTCAGATACATCTCATAAAAGGAGCAGCCAAGAGCCAAGAGCTCTTCCATCCCTAGGGAACTCATCTCATGTGGAACTTCCCTTTGGAGAAGTCTTCCCTTGAGTAAGATCCAATCTTGGACCAATTCCCAGTGATCTTCCAAAACTGAGAAAACAGCAGCTCTCACGGTTGTTTTTAATGCTTTTGTGGCAAAGTCTGATCTAAAAGAATGAGGATGATGCCCTGAGGATCTACATATGTTATTTTAGACCTCTCCACAGAAGTAGCAGGGAATTGGGTTGTCACCTATGTTTATTGAACCATTCTGCAGAATTTGATAGCTGTAATGTGAGTTTTCTATTACTCTGTATGACTGTTCTGCAGCTAGTGGGGAAATCATTATTTTATAGCACACTCTGGGAGAAGGTGAGAGCTCACCGCTGGCAACAGCTGGAGTTGTTCTGCCTGCAAAAACACTGCTTCCACAGGAAGAGTCCTCCAAGAAAAACTGAGGAGGGGACTTCAGCCAGCAGAGACACAGCTAAGCATTGGGATGTGCACAGCAGCTCGGCAGACAGCTGAAGTTTCAGCTTCCTGATCGACTTCTCCAGTGGAGGATCTCCCTCAGAGCCTCAGAGGTCCAAGCGTGCTGCCTCAGCACAACGCTTGGCTTCCAGTGGCGTGGGAAGGAAAAGAGGACATTGGGAATCAGCTCTTGTTTTCTCTCATAGCACACAAAGCATTGGCACTGGAGAAACGCAGGTCACCATGTAGATTTAAATATTCACAAAGAGTTTGTTTTCTCAGGAAATACTGAGTCTAGGATGGAAAATAAACTTTTTAAATTTGGATTTGGCATCTGCTGTAGAGACAGCTCATTATGAACTTGCAACAAGATGTACTTCCAAACTGAAGCAGAAAATATATTGGTTCATCTGTGCACACAAAAGGCCCATGCAGCCCATTTCATGCTTGCTTAGGGCAGCAACAGACATGGAACCAGAGATGGATGAAGGACTGAACTTTTCACAGACCTGGGTGTGTTTGGGTAAAGGCTTTGGCTTAGTTTATTGTACCAAAATACAAGCAGGCCGTGAATCCGAATTTTCCCAAAGTTCAAATGCAGCTGTATTCAGACTCCTCAGACCCTTGCTTATTTGGCATGTTGTGACATTTACACACACACACAGGGACTCATTTAAACCATCCAAGTCAAATCCTCCTCCAGCCACAAACGCATAAAATTTGAATGCTTTTTTTTCAGACAGTTTGGCTGAAATTAGACCTTTTTTACAGTAATAAATAACAGAATAATTATTTTTACTTCCTACACAGGAACTTAAATGTTTGATTAATTTTGCTCTTTTTGGCAGAGCTGATAGTTCTGAAATAGTTTTCCCTGGCATCTCAGCAATAACAGTTCCCATTAACCCTGAAGACTCCTGATGACCTAAATTCAACTTCAGGATATTTAATTTCTCCTTCTTCCTCCTACCCACATGGGAACATGAAATAAAACAACACAGCATTGCAGTGACTAGAGCCTAACTTTTCTTTTAACTGTCTCTAGCATCTGTGCAATGGCTTGAGGTACTTCACATCTATCTTTACATAGAAATATGCTTGTTTTTTACTTGGACATAGTTTTTGATAGAATCTGAAGATTTTTGATATCTGTCTAGTATTTCCTTACCCAACAGGAAGAGCAGGGAGCTATTGGGTTTTGCTCAGAGGAAATAAACTGATCATACCCTCATTGCACCTGAAAATCCCAACCCTTTCTGGAGCCCACAGCTCTGTGCTTCCTGGAAGCTCTGGACTAACGGTGCCCACACTGAACAGAGGGCTCTTCAGTGAGCAGTAAGCCATGTGCAAATCAAAGATGTTGGTGTTAAGAGCCTGCACGGAGTGGCTGTACAGCTTGACGCTTCCCAGAAACCTCAGAGAGAGAGTGTGTGTGCAGCACATACCTCTGCCTGGGAAGTGCCAGGTTCCACTCACCACTGGCAAATGCTGGGGTTTAATGAGAACTACCGTGCTGACAGATCTTTGGCTGCTTCCATTACATGGGAATGGTAAAGACATGATTGTTCTCTGTGGTGTGACTAGACCCACATGCTTGCCCGCCCTGGCCTGTCCCAAGCCACTCGAGTTTTGGTGGCCTGTGTGGCACACGTTTGTCTCATTGTGTGTTTGAGCTCGTTCAACCACTACCAAACAAATCCAACACACAGCTTAATCTCTCAGCCTCTGGCCAGTTTTATTGTTCATGCACCCAAAATGATACAGCAATCTCCTTCTGGGGATACATATATATATGGGATAAAGTAGAAGAGTAGACTTGTTAATTTAGCCTCTCTTTAATAATTTGGGAAGAGCTCACCAATTGCAGAGCTCCATGTGGGAGAGACAGTGGGGTGAAGCACAACACTACAGGCTTTTCCCAGTGAACACAATCGTGATGATAGCAGCTTAGAACTGCAGAAAACAACAGGGAGCAGACCAGTATGCTGGGATAGTGTTTGGAATATCTTTGTGTCTCCACATTACAGGTGGAGAACTCTCGAATCTGTTTGACCGTCATTCTGCCTCCAAATTGTTCCAGTTTCTGTGGTCTGGAATGATTAAGAAGTAAAGGATCTTCATGTTGGAGAACATCTCTCTTCCCACTGCACTGTAATACACAGCAGAGTAGGTGTTTAGCTAAATTATTCTTCCACCCATGACTGTGTTTTCTCAGTCCTCATCCTGTCAGCCAACACAGTCTCTCTCCTACATTAATCTTTCCAGTTTGAACTTTTTTTTTAAAAAGGTGTAGAAACCTTCCATGTGTCATTTCAAGTGCTCTAGAGAAGTTGTTTGGAATGAGGCAACAGCAGGCACATGTTCCCTGGTATAAGTCAGACCTGTAGATGGGGATCCTTGCAGAGAAGATAAAGAAGCAAGGAAGTCTGAGGGGGAAGAATCACTAATACTGGTACCTTTAGCTTTGTCTGGACTTAGATATTCTGATATCATCTGCTGAAACTTTTGTGCTTTACTGGTTCTGCAGGGAACCAGTAAATATTCCTGGAAGTTTCTGCCTTCCACAAGTAGTTTAGGTCTTTGGTAGGCTGAGACACCTTCTGAACATACCAGTTTGTCTTCAGGAACCACAAGGACCCCAGGGAGACACTTATGTGTGGGCACTGTCTGCCAGTGTGTCTGCGAATCAATCTGCCATGGGGAAGCTGTCACTGGTTTACCCATATGGTGGCTGGAAGGATAAATATATTATCAGAGATATTTAGAAGTGAAGGGCTAGAGAAGCATATATGATAGAGATGCTGCTATGTACAACTAAAAGATTGTCTCTGTCTGTGTGCAGAATCTCAGTCAAATTACATAGGCATGATCCAGCATCTGAGAATCATTTTCTCTAAGGATCATAATTGTAAAGTTTAACCAAATAAATATTGAAAGACATTATATAAAACTCCCACACAGGGCCCTGCAACCTGAAACATAAAATATACATACAGCAGATTCTGCTCACCACAAAACTATGCTAGGAATATAAGAGTATCTTTTATACAGATTGGCTCCCATCCCATTCTGGGGTCAGAGACATGACGTCCCAATAAACATTCATGGATCGCTTGGAAATCACAGGCATCTATGAGCTCTCTTGCTTGCCCTCCCTTTTTCAGCTGATCATTTAGTGCTGAGTTGATAAAGCCCCTCACTCCTTCCTCATCATTCTCGTCTCCTTAATTCCACCAAGTAATTCATATGGAGCAGTTTCACCAGCTAAATCATTTTTAAATAGTTAAGCCTCTTCTGGGGCTTTTAAAACAGTTGGCTGTAGGACTGACTCAAAGTCTAATCTGTATCTCTCCTGAGAGGATACTTTTTTCTGCCTCCCACCTTCTTGATGACTGCCGGACCCAATAAAAACAATACTTCCTAATGTTCTAGCTGCTTGCTTGCCTGCTATCTTGCAGAGGGAGCCACTATACTGAAAAAAACAGCAAAAAAACCCCTCTATAAATTCAGTCTTATGCATTCAGAGCTTGTAAAACCGACCAAGGCATGAATTCCCACAGGCACTGTGCTCCTCTGTAGTGGTGAGAAGACTAAAGCCCCCACCGTCCGAACCCTGAAACCACATGATATGTGCTGGCAGGCTCCCAGTAGCACCCAGAAGTAGCTTTGGCCTTCCTCAGTTTGGAAATGAGTGTGAATTTCTATTCTGTACCAGCTAGTGAGCAAAGAATGGGGACAACAGCCACACCTGGCTGTGCACCCCTTTGATTGTGGTATTTGTTTGGCAGCTGGAAAGGCTGGGCGTTAGACAGCCCTCACATAGGTTCTAGGCCTGCTGTCTTCTCCATAGTAGCGGATGATATTTCTATATTACAAACATATAAATGTGCATCTGTCAAGTTTCTCCCACTTGTATCTTTCATGAATAGAAAAACCTAAAAACTCTTCATTGATGTATCGCCAATATGGGGAAATTGCCATTTACTGTGGAGGTAGCACACGTCCGAAGTTTAGTGCTAAGGCAGAGGTTCAGATTCTTTTTCTATCTAATGCTCTTGTTCTAACTTTGCCCATCACAGATGTTAGATAATAAAAATGTTATTTCATCCTGAGTTACTCCTGTGGATTTCAGACACATCTACAGATCCTTCAAGCTACAGCAACACAGAAAAATAAAAACATAATTACTTTTCACTGAGGAATTAAAATCTGGGTATTAGGAGAATGGATGAGCAAAGATTGGAAAAGGTAGAGCTGGAAGACCAGAAAATGTTTGATTCATAGTTTGCTTTGGCTTTGGGAGAGTTCACCAGCATACAAATGGAACAGGTGGATAGAGACTTGCACTCACCTAAGTTCATGGTTATGAGCTATTTCAGTAGTTTTTGTTAGACTTGTATTAAGAAATACATTAGAAGGACTGTTACATCACTGCCTGTATCTGGTGGTTCTACTGATATGAAACTATTGTTCTCTCTTGCAGACAAGCCTCTTCTTCAGAGGGGACAGGTCACACAAAATGTGGGGACATTTCCTTTCTGTACTGACCTGCTCAAAAATGGAGGGGCTGGTAGAGTTAGCTGAAGAAAACAGATGAGAAAGGCATCTGTGCCCAGTCTGTAAAGACGGGTATGACCTGTCTTCAGTCACATTTCTGGGAATGTGAACGGTTTCAAAACTTTGGAAAGTGCTCTGCAATCTGAGTATAAAACACATGGGCAGGCAGGTCAGTCGGTTCTGCTGGGCATTATTCCAAGAGCTTTTGGGACAGATGGGCTTTCAGGGACAGAAATTGAATCCTGAACCCTGTGGCTGGTAAACATCCTTGATGTGCTTAGATCTGCCTTCTGACTTAACCATGTGCAGATCTGGGCCTACTGAGGCACTTGGGAGCCCAGTCCTGCGAGGACATGGTTACACAAACCCAGCAGTAGCCCAGCCAGTACAAAGCAGTTGGATGAGTCACAGGCTTTGTGGCATACAGAGGCTGCAGATGGAGATTCATGTTCGCGCCGAGAAATGTGGCCTTGTTCTTTACTCGCTGCCATCTGGAGACACAGAAACCAAATCCAACTGGCATGTGTTAAAACCCCTCCACCCTTTTGTATGGTTTGGTCTTGCAAATTGCATTTGTTTAGCAAAGGAAAAATGTATTAATTGTTCTGCAAGTGTGACTAATGGTAATTAGTTCTATTCTGCTGTCAGGAAAAGGGCCACAGTTGACTGTATTTAAGTCCTTCTTGAAGCTGCCCTGTTTTATACAACGTTTCCAGACTTCTGCCAGCTTCAAAGCTAGCATTGCCCATCCAAAGCACTCTGTGGTTAGCAGAAGGACCTGCAGAGGCAAACTGCAGCAGTCTCAAATTTAGGACTTCTAGAAGTTGGAGAAACTGAGGAATTCTGAATACAAAAAAACTCTCTTTTAAACAGAAATATCTGTGTTTCTCATCCAGCCTGTTGAGGCTGATTGCTGGCTCCTTTAGCACTGTGCCCTTTCAATGGTTGGAGACCTCATAATTTATTGGTTAGATGGCAGTAATATGGCCTTTATATCCAATCTGAAGCTGATAGAGAGTGCCACATTTTGCTTCTCAAACATAACTATAGACACATAGAATATTCATGTCTTAGAAGTTTCAGAGATGAAGGTCTGACCTCGAACAAATTATGTTGGGATCCCCCTCATCAGGGGGACTATCCTTTCAGTGCATGGAATTTGGAAAAGGCATTTTCTACCCTGCTGGAAATGTACAAATAATAAATGTGTCTGCTGAGGGATAAGGAAATCTTGGGATGTCAAATCTATCTACAGTTCCATTTAACATTTGTTTTCTTAATTCTCCTGTTTCCATCTCTGTCTGTTATAAGATTGCATTCAGCACCGCAGTTGCATGGTGTGTGGCCAAGAGCACATACATGTGGCTAAGAAATGCCACACAGAAATACAATGTTATCAACATTCATGGTCTTTATGGTCATGTATGTCAAAGAAACCTCTTCACAGAATGAAGATGGGACAATGCATGGATGCAACTCCTTCTCCTTCTTACCTATGATGGAAAATAAAAATCATATTTAAAAGGAATGATTTCACAGAGTCTGAGAAGATAGGATCAGTGTAGTTGAGGAAAGGAAGCTGTGGGGACATAGAATAAGTTAACAGAGAGATCTGTTAGTGGAAAAGTCTCAGAGAAGTGGAAGACCTCTCTACAGCCTTTGAAACTGAGATCACCAAAACACTGAAGAAAAATCAGTAGGGTGCAAACATCTGTGATGAAAACAGAGGTGCATGGGAAGAAAGCTCTTTTCCCCAACAGCGCCGGGGAAAAGAAAGAAAGGGGGTCAAACAGCATTTTCTTTTTCCAGGGATTCCTCTACCAAGAAGTCAACTGACTACTGTATGTGGAATGTGATCCCATCCTAAAGCCACACTCAGCTTCACTTTTTTTGTGCTACTATCTTTATAGCTGCTCCTGTTGCTTATAGAACTGGACTGAGAGCACAGGACTGGTAAATCAGAATTGACAGTCTAGGAAGCAAAGCAGTCATGTTTCAGCATCAGTCAAATGCTTTCTCAGGGAAGAATTTACAAAGTAACATGTTCCACATCTCTTTTTGGCACAGTCATGAAGGAATAAGCAAACAAAAGGAGCAGCATGTCTTCTGTCTACTCTGCAGCAACTTAAACAGATTTTCTCTTTAAAGAGAATAAAGCTGCCAAGGTGATAGAAAAGTAAAAACCTGAAAAATTTTGGCCTGCTTTATGGGTGCCATGGAATTTAGGAACTCTCTGCAACTATGAGGACTGCCTGATATATAAGTAAGCCTCTGCTATTCTTTCCATGAAATGGATATGCTCAGAAACATGGGCATGGTTGTGGCTCTTCTGGGGATGCCACAGGCCTGCCTTTATTTTCTCCTCAACGTGCCTGGCCTTGCTTTTGTAGCACATGGACTCAGAGTATAAAGACAGCAGAGCTCCGAATGATGCACGTCAAGGGTGCGGCTTCTTTGCCATGGGCAACAAAAGCTCATTGCCAACTTTACTGGATTTTCCAGTGATCTTATGTAGAAACAGCAAATTAGGGACTGATGTGAGTCAAATCACATCACTGGATTCCTTCAGATCTGTGTTGCTCCTGCCATTTTAAACCACGTTCCCTACACTCTAAGGAATGCGCTAACTGCTCTCAGACCTACCTGTACTTTGTCAACCACACAGCCGAGGCCTTGAGCCTAGTCCAGACCTGACTGCAACCAAATGCTCTTTGTTTCTTCTTCATGAACATCACTCTGTAGACTCTGCCATTCACTCATTCTGTATTTTCTCTTGCTATAAAGGGATTAAATTATAGGTGAAGTGATTAGAAACAGAAGGGAACTTAGCTTTAATGATCTGTCCTCACAAACCATTCACTGATACCTTTTGATTTGCAGACCTTCCTTGCAGGCTCTGAGTCAAATCAATGATCGAGAAGAGCTCAGAAAGGAGACATTTTTCCCCCTCAAAGCAGTGATATTGGAAAAAGATGTGGCCCTCTGCAGCTGTCATGGCCTTTGATATCCAGCTACATGTTGTTTCCATATTGCATAGTGAACTGTGAGACCAGATGATCTCCATAAAGAGTACAGGCTTGTGATTTCCTCAATTACCATTCCAACAGAAATTTCCAAAGGGTTGATGCACCAGGGAGCATTCATGAGCACATAGGGACACCTCAACTTTCAGAGTAGTCCTGGGCTTGGATGAGAGATGTCCCAATGTGAGAGGCAATCTAGACATAAGCATCCAATCCTGCACCGGGCTTTGTTACTTGAAAATAAACCTAGAACAGTTTGCATTATGGAAGAGTCTAGTGCTGGGCAATGAGAGCTCTTGATGACTAGTAGTTCTTTTTTTCTCATCCAAAACTGTTTTACATGCGAGATTTTATTCTCAGCATGCTAAACTGTGCACATTGACTGTGAAGATTCCTCTATTACCTCTTTCTACAAAGTCTTTCAAACATCTTTCCAGAAAATTCCCATGAGGAATTTTTTTTTCCTTCCATTTTATCTATTGTGATGTTGTTGCTGTTCTAACAGAAACTTGTAAGACTTTTTCTCACTACATAAGAAAGGCCCT
The DNA here is from genome assembly GCA_013400915.1 of Pardalotus punctatus. Taxonomy (NCBI): domain Eukaryota; kingdom Metazoa; phylum Chordata; class Aves; order Passeriformes; family Pardalotidae; genus Pardalotus; species Pardalotus punctatus. The sequence continues at coordinate 597,138 of VZTX01011820.1, forward strand.
AAGGAGTCCCTTTCCCAAAGAGCACTCAGTAAGTTTTTCCCCACCGAGACATTGACCACAGGAGTGAGAAGCACATATGACTTACTATTGTCTTCATACTAAATAAAATTAAATACAGTAAATTTCCCTTTCCCTGTCACAAATATACACCTTTGCACTTCCTCCACCAGTGGCTGTAAATTAATTTCCAACAGGCAGACATGTCTGGTCTCCAAAAATTCTCCTTTCCAAGGAAAGACTACATAATCTCCAAGCAGAGTCTTTACCAGGTTAACTGAAGGCATCCTTGAGAGACTGAGCCTTCTGAAAGGACCTAACAGGGTGCAGTGAATGGTGATGTTTTTAGAGAAACACCAGAGCAGGATGTTAAGGCAGACAGCACTGGCAGAGCTGAGCAGATGGGAAGGTGCGTGGGAACAGATCAGTTATTCACTCAGACCCCGGCTGAAAGCTGATTATACGGACAGTTGTGTGTGAAATATTTATTGTCCACCCTCAAAACTCAAAACCTTTTCCAAGTGGGATAGTATACATAGTCAAATGAATAGCCATTAATTACCTGTATTTTAGTTCTAAGATGCTTTGATTAGGTTTGAGGGGGTTAGTGTTTTTTGTTTTTCTTTGTTGTGTTTGTTCTTTTTTTAATCTACTAATTATTCTTAATATCATGCTGTGAAATGTTCTTACTGAAAGATAAAAGATATGAGAATTCCCGCCTAACTGAGAACAGATTTATGTCTAAATTCATCCCCCAATCTTGCCTCCCACAGGCAGTTCCCAACAGAAGTAGTTTGCTTTCCTTCTTTCCATTTCTGAGCCCTACATGCCACATGCACATAGGTTCTTGTAGTTATGCCTTTAATTTGAGGCCTGACATGAGAACATGTGGTACCAGAAAACCCACCAAACACAGCAACCCAAGGACTGGCTGCAGAAATCAGAGGGCCTGGAAAGCTCAGTGACAGCAACAGTGAGAACCTGTATGATGTCTCACTGGAGGGTAGGTGCATCTTCTCAGGGCGAGACATAAATTCATAGATACACTTTCCAACATTTCTGTGCAAATGCATGTCCTGAAATAGACACTGTTCAAAACTGCCTTTTGTAGTCTGGTGTTACAGCTGCATTAAAAAGCAGCCTGGGAACATCGTAAAAGAATGACATGTCAGATCTCTCTGTCATACCCTCTCTGATGGGTTTTCACTTTGATACTTCTCAGTCATGTTTTGTCTGATGTCTGTATATATTCAAACACTGAAGCATATCTCTGTGTGAATACAAATATTTCTTTAAAAGGGATTTTTTTTTTATATTTTGTTTTTTTCTAACACTATGATCGCCAGGATCCTGGTCCATACATTCCCATGTTTGATTCTTGTATATAGATGAACACATTGGAACAATTCCTATGATTTCCCACTGCCTAGAGCCTAATTTATAATGGTTTAAAATGAGGGGACAGTGCCTTTTTCTTCATGTGGGTTTTGTTGAACTTTCAGGAAGAACTTTGCTGCCATGCGACCTGAGACAGAGAAAATGTTGATACAATAAAATCTTAGCAGAGCATGCCAAGAAAATCAGCATTCAGTTTACCTAGGATATCCCAAAGGAAACATACAGTTAATACTGAAGTTTAAAATATCTTAGCCTTGGAATCTTAAAACTCCATCAGCACTTGGAAGAGGGGGACGAAAGAGTAACAAAAAGTCCTGTAGCAACAAGGAGGTTAAATACACACATATGCAAAATGTAGCACAACTCAATGGATCGCTTTTAGCCACTATGATTTTGTCTGACATGGGTTTTGCTCTTGATCTCCTCATATTTGTAGCATTTCACAAAAAAAAAAAATTAATAAAACCTTCCCCTTTTTGAGAGTACCTTATAATGAAAACAAGAATATTTTGAAAGGAAAGAATAGGAAATGTTGACTGGGGTGTCCTGCTGCTTTCTAAGTAGTCCAGCTCCCAAGATTTATGTCAAAAGCAACAGAAGGTTGGAAATGAAAGAATGCCCTTGAAGTTACGCTCTGTAACTCAGCCAGGCGAGATGGATTTTTATTTACCTTGTCAAAAACCCAACATGAAAAAAAGAAGTTGCAGATAAAAATCTTGCAGCATTGCTTGAGATTTACAAATGATGTGACAAAATAACACATTCCACTCATGAGAAAAAGTGCTCCATTCAGTGATATAATGGCTCCTGGGCTCAAGATAGGTGGTTCTTAGTTTTAAATCTGTGGAGCATTGGCTTGAGTTGCTGAAGTTGTGCCCTTTTGGTCTGACACAGTTGTCTTACATGGGCTCTCAGCAGGAAGGAGGAACTGGCACAGATGCAATTGAGTTGTTCCTTTGCTGCCCCTGGTGCTCACAGGTCTTAAAGCATTTACCTTCTCCATGTTTGAATTCCACATTGTCCTGTGGATTCCACTGTTCTGCCAGTGTTGGTATTCCTGAATGTGAGAGCAGATATTGGTAGGGTTGATGCCGTGGGATTAAACAGCCAGTTAGAGACAGCAATAGAAATTAAATAAGTAAAAGGTAACGAGGCAGCTGTGTGGAGACTTACCGCTTCAGGAAAGTCTTTTCTGTACAAGGGTGGGGATGTCCCCCTTGCATGTTGCAGGTTTTGACATGCAGCAGCTCTAAATCAGAGCATGAAAGGGCTCCCAATGGTTTATGTTGATTTTGGACTTGCAGCACTGGCTTTAGTTGTGCTTTTTCTTAACAACAGCAGGGTCCAAAAGTCATTGTGCTGAGGTGTTAATGATTTCTCTTAATCCAATTGGTTCAGCAAACACACTAAAACCTGGAAGCCGCTTTCTTTCCTTGGGAACCCAGGCCCCCAGCCTTGATCAGGCCCACAAGGAAGCCCACAATCCTGGTGCAGCATGAGACAGGTTGTGTTAATACCCAAAATAAGAAGCACATGGTCTGAATGTATCAATAGCTCAAGACTGATTATTGGGTGAAGGCTGTGCACAGGCACTTTCAGTAGGCTGAATTGTGCAGTGTGTAATTCAGCCTGCTCATCTTCAAACTCTTGATTCTTTTTGCTCTTTCTTAGCTTACCTGTTTCTCAGCCTACCTGTGTATGGTAACAACACCTAGACAGCAACACCAGGAAGGGCTGCCACGATTGTACTGATTTTTGCAGAGCACAGGTGAAGGAATGGCACATGGTTTATACATTTATCTTCAGTTTGAGCTGTTCCATGTATGAGAGAACACGTTCTCCAAGAAGTAACTACTGTACTGACTTAATGCATATATAATTCACCGTAAGATATTATATATGTGTTAATGCAGGATGATAGTGTATCTAGACAGCTAGAACTTAGTATTTCAACTGCATTGAAAATCTCATCTTCTGTTTACAGTGTAATTCAAATCGTGACAGTAAACATTCAAAGATCTTCTGAGAGTGTAGGGTGGCAGATCCCTCTGTGTGCCTGCAGAGATCCAACTCCCTCCCTGCAGGTTTTCTTACAGCAGAAGACCAGCCTGCTGTAAAGACCTATCTCCATTCAGGACACAGTTTGTTAAGTCTTCTTTCCAGAAAGATTACCAAATGGGCCTGGTTCTTGTTAAAAAACAAAGCAGTAGTAACAATTTTGTGGCCAGAACGTTCATCCCAGGGGATGGATTCTAGGGTTACCTTCAGGATATCTGAACTACCACTCCAGGAAAGTTCTTTAACCAATACACATCATCATATAAAAATGAGTTTGCTCTGTTTAAGACTAGTGCTAATGGCTCATGAGTCTCCAAGGCTTTAGGTAGCCGTGTTTAGGTACCTGCTGCCCGATCACAGCAGAGTTCTAGATGTGAGATAGGTTTATCTCCATAGACAAGGTACTTCTAAATTGTGTTGTCTTCTAATTCCAGATCCTGAAAAACTTTCAAGCCAGTGAGGATGGTAATTAAGGGCTAGACACTAATAGATTGGCAAGTCCTGAAGAGTGAGTGAATTACATAGTGAATTTTACTGTGTACATTTTACATAGAAAAATCCCAGTTTTAGAGGATTTAAGGCTGAATGGTTCTTAGCCTCACATCTTTCTTCCCAGCTACATGTTTAGAATGTTATTGTCTTCAGTGTCACAGAATCTAAATATCTGTTACTTTAGACAGATTCAATCAATGAAGCTTTTGTACATTTAGTATAATTTCACTGCTTCATAAAAATAAATGACAGTCAGTTAAACTCTGCCCTGAATGCACACCCAGACACCTGAAAGGCAGAGAATAGGTATGAATTCCAGTTTACTTCCTCACTTCTCCTCTTGCAATGGACCAGGCCAAAAGCCTTCAGTCCAGATAGCCCTGAACTGTGAGGAAGTTCAGATCCAAACTCTTACAAGCCAGGCCATTTCTAATTATTTTTATTGCCTCATTAAATTTATTGTGTTGAACCATTTCTAGTGACCTCATTAACTCTCAGCAAAGAGTTTGTCACGTACAATCCTTAACAGATGTCTGATTTCAGGCATTGCAAAGTCAGTCATCTGGCCCTTCCCCCAGCATGCACAGACCCTTAGCTCTCCAATCCTATGCTCTACTCTCTTTCAAGAAGGGTTTAATCTTGATGATGCTGTATTACTGGGAAATTTGCTGCAATCCTGCTTGGGCCAGTTTCTATGCCTTCATCCTCTAGCAATGTCCCACATATTTCTCCTCATCTGCCTGTTTCCTCCTGCAAGTATCCAGATTGGTTGTATACTAGAACTGCACTCTCTCCTGTGGAGAATATCGTCTGACTTCTTGATTCAACCAGGGTTTGCAATGCCCCATTGGGCTTAGGCTGTAAAACCCCTCTATGACATGTGCAGCTGGGCTCAGAGAGCAGATTTCACTTTGTTCTTTCTTTATCCATGATTTAAATGGCTCGGATAGCATGACAATTAAATGCTGGGGTTCTGGACCACAGCCTTCAAGGGCTGTCAAAAGGATTTTGAGTCACTCTGCAGCTGAGAGCAGGATGTGGGACTGACAGGATCAAGAAGGAAGGAAGGAAGCTCCCATGTGAACCTGAGACTCAGCCAGGTCTCCTACCACTGGCTCGCTGGGTAGGCAGCAAGCAATGCCAGACGTCTGGGGATGAACACAAGGCAAGAGTTGTTTTTGGAAGAGCATGTGGATTCTGCAGTCATCTCCTGTTCCCAGAGCAGGAGATGCAGGCATTGCCCCAGCAGGCTGCATCCCATGGACTGACACAAGAACAATGATTGACGAGGCCAATGGTCCATCCCTCTGTTCAAAGTCAGCCTACATCAATTGTCCAGGATAATGATAAAGTGAGCATATTTATATGGAATACCCCTCAGGCTCTGGTATAATACAATTCAGGTGACTTCCTGTCTTGAGTATTTAACATTTCTCGATAGATTTGGGCCATTTTTCCCCAAAACCACTTTTTGAGCTGTTGCAAACCTTTACTTTCCACAAGATCCTGTGACAAGCATTTCCACAGCTGAATGAAGAACCACCTTTTTTTTTTTAAAGCTGTCTTCAGCTTTCTAGTTTGTTTTATTCTTTCCTGTTCTTGAATTGAGAGACTGTGAATAATTATACTGTTTTTATCTTCTGCAGACTAGTCATGATTTTGCAGACAACTCTTTCTCTCCTCCTCAGTTATGTCTTTTCATGTTGCTACTGTATCAATTTCACTTCTTATTTCTGGGAGGATAAGAAGTGTAACAGGCTGAGGATCAGGAATAGTTTTCAGTAGTATTGGGGGGAGGGAGAAACAGGAGGTGGGGAGGAACCTGGGCAGCAGTGATTAGATTACATGTTTTGTGGTGAAGGTGCTGCAGCTTTTCCCTGAAAGAATTTCTAATTTTCTAACTTACATTTGCTGATTTTCAGAAGCTGTAAGCATATAAAAAGGGGAGGACAGGTATTTACACAAACCTCTAATTTCCACATAAAACTTAAACCCATTTCTTCTCTTCCCTTTCATAAAAGTTGGTCTGTAACATGGTGCTAACTTGAATGATTGCAGGGATTGGAAGGTGAGATGGGTCCAGTTCGTAGCACATTTCACTTCTTGGTTTTATAGAGGTGCAGCTCTCCTGGATTTATATCTGATTTACACCAGGGCAGATGGGAGGAAAGACAGGCCTATTGCTTTTTTCACTCTGCTTTTGACAGTGCTGAGAATCTTCATGCTATAAAAGTGTCCACGCTGTGCCATTTTCCATCTGTATTGCATATATTGTATCTGTCATGCTGTTTGGGAAGAGCTGATATTTTTGGCAATCTTTCCTTCTTGTACAACTCCACATATAGCATCACAGCATAAAAAAAAGCAATGGATGGGAAAAAAATATCTGACTCATGGGAAATTCACATTCTTGTTTTATCCCATGTCAGAGCGGAAGAGGAGAGTACCAGTGTTTCCCCCAGTAGAGCAAAAGGTGTTATCAAACTTAAATTATTTCTCATCCAAATGTGAGGAGAATCCTGAGACACTGGAACATTTCAGTCACAGGAGGCTCAGATTAATTTCTTATAGCTGTAGTTGTCTAAAATGTCTTCTAAAATGAATGAATGAGAGAGATGAGCCAGTCTAGAGGGAAAGTCCTTCCATTCTGAGCACCACAGCTCAGATACAACAGATCACTGCATGTTTAGAGATAACTTTGCTTGCTGTCCTGGCTAGATAAAGAACCCAGACATCCTGTTTGACTAACTGCTTGCCCTCCAAATTTTTTGGGGGAGATAATGTTCAGCTGAGGAGAAGACAAGGTCACAACAAACTCAGAGCTGCATCTTCCATAGAAATGTATTGGCTGATACAGAGGGCAACACTGAAGAGAAGTATTTTATCTTCATTTTTTCAGGCAAAGAAAAAATCATTTGAAAATCAACCATTTCATAGGGAAGACTTTTGAATGAGTTGACACCCTGACTTCTCATGGGAAAATTTTTCACTCAAAAATTAAGAAACAGCTCCAAGATGTTAAAAAAACAGAATAGAAAATGGTTTGTTAATGAAGCATACAAGAGGCAGCTGATAGATTGAAAGCCATAATATTCTTGGCTTCCACAGCTAAAATTTATTAGGGCCTTTTCTTTCACACTGGCACTGACTTTACCCATGCAAAATTTAGACATGCAATCTAAGCAATGTTTGATCTCCTTCCATGCTCAATATAGAGACACAGGCACCTCTGGAGAGAGACTCATCTCCTTGGTTTTATAACTGTGTTAAAATCTGAGGAATTTGCACAGCTCTGAGTAAGAAAGATGCATCTGATAAGGGAATTTGCACCATTTAAACTCCACTAAAATACTTGAGTCATTCCCACCATCAGTTTATAAAAATGCCATGAAGGGATAAGCTACTTAGCACAAGATATGTTTCCCGCCCTCAGAAGAGCCAGGGAACACAAATCCCTGAAGATTTTCCCCAAAATTAAGAGGTCTAGGGAGAGGCAGAATGAGAGAGACCTAAAAGAATTCTTGATTAGATCTATTACCTGCAGCTGATAGAAATGTCCTTAAATATAATTAACCAGCATTGCTCTGTTAAAAGGCAGCTTCTATCTCCAGACACGGTGCAATCTTTAATTTCCTTGGATCAAATTTATGTGGATTTTGATTGATTTTGATTTTCACAGCAGCCCTGATGTCAGCCTCCTGATGGTCGCAGTTTAGAGGTTGGAACAATGCTTCTTGGTGGCTGTGAAGTTTCACTGATCCTACAAACCACCGTCTCTGTCTAAAGCATCCTAGCATGGGGTGAAGGGAGGGATGCTGCAAACTTGGCTGCTCATTTGTAATGAGACAATGGGGAGAGCAGCAGTGAGGTAGGAATCTGGGAAGTAAGTAGTAAGGCAGTCTGGCATTTGCCCCAAAACACTGGGCCTGCTTCATGGTGTCAGAAGTAGAAACAAAAAAGACAGACCCCTGGATTACTGCTGGTCCTTGGAAGGTTGGTGTGTGCCTCATGTTTTTAGCAGGCTGAGGGAAGTGTGGGAGTTGGTGTCCTTACAAGGTATGCGGGAAACTCTGATTGCTAACCTGTGGCTTAGGTTGAGTTTTCATGCTCAATGACCATAAACACATGCCCTGGGGTCTTTCCCCAGAGTATTTCAAATTACTTTACTGACTGACTGAAGTAAAAATTCAGAGGCCTTATACCTTCAAAACCTGTGAGTAGTAGTTTTCACCCAAAGCAGAAAGTTCAGGCACTGTTTATCCTGTCCTGCCCAAGGCTTGCTCTTTTTGTTCTGCACTGAATTTCTTTCCTGCTAGATATTGTCCGCAAGCTAAAGTTTTCTTTGGAACAACAAGTGGGAAAGGACCACCTGGGTTGGGAATTCCTGTCTTCTGGAATTGCAGGCTGCTATGCCAGTTTCGTAATTTTTTTGTCAGAAAACAAGGATGTAGTGCTGGCTGGGAATGTGTAGACATGCCCTTTCCTTTTGCTACCAGCTGTGGTTGGACGCAGAGAATAACCTCTTTCCAAAATAAGGTGTGTTGTACTGTAATGACCAAGGCCTCTGCCTGTTCCTACCAGTACCAAAAGGCAGCAATAAATACATTAACAACACATGCAGATAATCCTGGAAATTTTAAGAGGGAAGCTCTACCAAAGGTGGCAATCTGGTGTTCAACTCCAGCCCTCTGTAATCCCAAGGAAAGAAGGCAGGTGTGAGGGAGGAGCAGGATTAGGGCTGTGGCACTGTCATCCTGTGGCCCACTGCTGCTGGGCATACGGAGAAGGGAGCAAGATGCCCACGTGAGCTGCCATGGCCGTGTCTGTGTCCTGTCAGAGCCAAGGAGTGAGGCCACAGCACAGGCATGTCAAACACATTGTCAGAAGGCGCTGAAGTGGCTGGGTTTATTTTAATCTGGAAATGTGGCCCTTGCTGCCTTTTATGATGTGCCAGTCTAAGCTGCCTCTGGCAGCTGTGAGAATATTGGTTTTGGCAGACAGCTGCAAGGAGCAGCAGACTGGAAGGAGTCAGCAACAAATGTGATAAAAGGGGAAAGTTGCTGATGCCAGGAGGAAAAGCACAAGGTCCTGCTGATTACCAGAATCCCTTCAGGAGCTGTGAGGAAGAGGAGGTCTCCTCTGACGCTGGGATGGGTGAACAAATGAAAACCAGCCCTCTCCCCTTGACTTCCCTTGAAGTGCCCCACTCCCCATGTAACATGCCCCATGGGCTGGAAAGCAAGGATGTGCCAAAGGAGAAGGGCAGAACTCATGAGTAATGCCAGGGAAAGTTTTCTCTCCATCTGGCATTTGGCCGAATTGATCATCTTTGATAAGAAGCACTGGGTACTGGCCAGTACTGGAGAACACAGGGATCTGTAGGAGCTGAAGATGTCCGAGCTAAAGGTTAAAACCATGTATGTAACCTAGTCAGTGCTATATTAACAGATCCAGTATTTCCTAATACTAGTTTTATTGCAAAGAAAGAAACTCCTGTCTGTTTTGCTATTACAATCCTCCTCTGTAGTTTCAGGGTTGGGCTTTCTTTTTTTTATTTTTTTTTTTTTGCCAGCTAGATAAGCTCTTTGAGACCATGATTTTTAATGTGTTCTGTACTCACAAAGAGGGTGGGATCTTCAAAACGTCCCAAACCCTTGTGAATGCTAAACAGTGATGATAACAATATGAATGCCTGTGAAATTCCCACAGTTCCTTCTCTAACCAGCTGAGAAGGCTCCTCAGAGCTGATCTCTGAGAGTGGATCCCTGAAAGAAGGAACAGTTTAGATGCTTTTTATCATTGCTGTTACTGGTTACATCCAGAAATGAATAGAGCTGTTTTTTTAGTCAACCTGCAACTCAGATCACCTCAGGACAAGACCTTTGGATGCAGCACAAGGCTGCCAGCTGAAAAGGGAAATTTCCAGGCAGCATTGCTAATGTTGCAATGAGAGGGAACACAAACTCCATGAGGCAAGACAGGATTCTTCAGAAAACAGATTTAAAGGTCTTTTCTTCTAATTTCAGTGTGAGGAAAAGGAGAAAATAAATTAGGTATAGAAGCTCTCTTTGTCAAGATACTTGTAGTTTAATTTTGCAAACTGAAGACCTTTAGGGGAGACATAGATAAGTCTCTGAAGCATTTATACCTTATCTGGAACAAAAGCACACTCCAAATCTATCTGAGATATGCCTGAAATTAGCTTTCAGAGAGGAATTTACAACCTGGAACAGTTTACAGAGACAGCTTTCCAAGAAATAAATGTAGGAATAAATATTTACCTCCTTTCTCCAAATCTTCACACTAAGACTTGTGCTGAAATAATTATCTTCCCTTTTAAGTTGTATTTATTCAGAGATCTATATGGCATGAAAAAAACAGCCCAGATTTATATAGCAGACACCTTGTGTTTTTGTGTCCAGAGGAGCACTGTAAATGTTAGTCACCCCTGGCATGTTAGATCTGTCACTTCATGGCGATTCTGGAGAGTATATTTAGGAATAGAGTAGATGTGGTAAAGTTTGTTGCTTATGATACTAGATCAGAGTGGTTTGCTGGAATGGTTGCTAGTGACACAGATGGAAATAGCATGCATACCACGAGTTAAAGACCTGGTTGGTGGTTTTCATATACTTAGTCATACTTGCCAGGCATTCTTTTTTCCCAGCAATTTCAGATTTTCAAACAGTTGATTTTAATAAAATAAAAATCACTATCTTGACCTGAAAAGAAAACTATGCCTCCCAATATTTTCAAAGGCAACCAACTTCCTGAGAAGTTTTCCTTATAGACCTCATTCAAACATATTTTCATTAGAATTCTTCTTTGAAAATGGAAGAAAAAATAAAAGAAAAAAGCAAAACAAAGCAAAGCAAAGAAGCCTTTCATGCCAGTGATCATAGTGAGCTGACTATTGGTACTTAATCTCTCCATATTTCAATATAAGAGCCCTGATGTCTATGGCTGAGGTGATGTTATTTCCACAATGTGGTGATATGGTTCATGGCACTCTGCTCCTATTTATTGGGGGTGTCACAGCAATGCCCCATCACCAAAATCTGAATTGTCCCAGCTGGTACTTGTGCATCTGGAGAAAAATTTTTCACATCACAACGATAAAAACCAAGAAGGTGGCAGAAAAAGGACAGTGTGATGGTGGTTGCAAAATAGAGAAAAGAGTGGAAAATGATAAAGATGATGAGAAGGACTGAAAATAGAACTTCTGTGAAAAAGATTGACAGAAGTTGGATTGTTTAGTCTAGGAAAAAGACAACTGTGAGACAGTCATGATAACAGTCTTCAAATATGTTAAAGATTGCTGCAAAGAGGGAGGTAATGAACTCTTCTCCATATCCACTGGGGATAAGGCAAGAAATAATGGGCTTAAATTGCAGTAGTGGTGGTTTGGGTTAGACAGGAGGAAAACCTTTTTAAGGGGATGGAAAAAACACCACAGGGATAGATTGCCTGGATTTGGAGCCTCTGCCTCTGTAAGTCTTTAAAAGCAGGATGGAGGAATATTTGGCTGGGAACATCTCTCAAGGTCTCTGCCTCTAGAGATGGAGGATTTTCCTGGTGGAGAATGCAAGCACAGAACGTTGAAGTGACTTTCTGACAGCACAATGGGTAACCCAGAGTAGGAGTAGGAATCAGGTTTGTTAGCTTACTGAGCAAAAAATATAACAGTGTTAGGAAATAATATTAAAATTAAATAATTACCCAACTGTGTGATAACAAATAAAAGAGAAACTGAAATTGAGCCAGATGTTTACATTTTTAAGATTTAGGTAGTTTGCTCATATGTGCTTTTAATAAAAGCTGACCAAAACACAAAAATTTCCAGTCTGCAAAGAATTGCAATATTTTGAAATGTCTTTATTCAGAATTGGCTTCAAGATAATATGTTCCATTCAATGCTGAAACATAATGTTAACTATGGAAGGATGCACAAAATCATGCAGTGCAGTGACTGATGTATATTCATGTTCAAATAGCAAATCAGAACACTATCACTGACACATACATTTTAACATTTAAGGAACAAAAAGAAAGAAAGAAAAAAAGATTAATTGTGATTCTTCTCATGCCAAAAATGTAGTTGTTGCAATGAGAATGTGTTGCTGAACCAAGCTGGATCCAAATTTCCCTATTTCAAACATGTTTTTTGAGCAGCTCTGTCAATATTTTTTCATTATTACAATTTATCTTTCTGCTAGAACAAATTCAGAATGGCCAGGAATAAAAAAATACACAAGGCTTCTCTAGCTGGAAGCTGCGTTACCTGATATAACCCCAAAAGGCCTGCTCCTTTCACATTTCCAATCAGCAAAATTACTGGGTTGTCATCTGTTTATTTTTGTATCACCATGTTCAATGCAATGAAATCGGCTGCCCCCACTGAAAAGGCAAAGGCTTGTGCTGGTATCCACTTAACATTCCCTTTTTAAAACACGTGCAGGGAGCACGATAACCTGAGCAAGAATGTCTGCGTGTGGATGGCTCTCTCGTATCTGTCTGGGTGGGTGTTGTGCTGCCTCTTCTGCAGCGTCTCGTCCTTCACTGGCAATCACAGAAAAGCCAAAGCACTGTAGGAGTTTTATCTTAATGTCTTTTGTCTGTCCACCTCTTTCAGCTGGATGTGGCGCTCGAGTATGAAAAGCCTGATTTAAGTGAGGTGCTTTGAGTCATGTACCAAGGGTTAGTAAGACCCAGAGTTTCCCAGTGTGTGCTGGAGCAAGCACTCCAGCGGAGAGGGTAAGAGTGGGAGAGCATGAGGACCAAAACTAGAGGTGTCCTGCTTGGATTGAGCCCGGACAAATCCTTCGCTGACTTTGCTCGTGCAGTAGGTATTTTGCAAAATAATTGCATTGCTCATCCGGCACCTTCCCCAGCCGTTAAATTCAGCTTCAGAATGGCTCCACTGAAGAATGTACCACACATGCGGCACAAAATGTACAACACGTACGAGTCTGATGTTGCTGTTATCGCTTCAAGGGTCTGACTGGCATATTGTCAAACATTTTACAGTCTAACAAGTTGCCAAATACCTTCTAATTAAACAAACCGTTCCTTGCATAATGCCAAACAATTAAACAGGTTTATAGTTTTTAATCTAATGCTGCATCTGGTTTAAAGGTCTGTTTTAAATATCAAAGTCCTCTGATCATCCAATGACAGCTGACAGCTGATGATGGGGCATTTTATCCTCCCGTATGGAAGTGTCTGGAGAATCCATGTTTCTTCTGTTTTTTTTCCTCCCGCAGTGTGTTCATGACAAGTTGTTCACAAAACCTTTTATGGATGTAGCTATGTTTGGGGAAGCACCTCTGATACCCAAGATAGATTTCCTCATTATTTCCTTGAGAACTTGCCTCCAGGATTTGGCGAGTCATTCCTTTGAACAAGACTGCACCCATGGCCCATTTAAGGACCAGATCAGAAAGTCTGGTAGCAACTAGGCAAGGATTGAAAGGACCCTCAATGTCCAGGGTGATCCATCTGAATGTCTAAAGTGGCCCATTAAATTCCCAGACTCCACCGCATCACCATTTGCAATAGCTGGGCCAGACCTCATCAGAGAGGAAAAGTTGCTGAAGCTCTCTGGAGAATTGATGTGAGGAAGGAGAATGCCTTAAAAGTGATCCTGGATGAAAGCTGAAGATCATGGCTTGCACCTGAACTATGAAGAGAAATGTTCAACCAGAACTCAGACATACAGTGGCCAGTAAAATCTGAAGTCTATTGACACTAGAACCCTAATTTATAGCAAATTTCACAGTGGAAGAGCTGAAGCTGCTTTTTGCTTCTATGGCAACCAAAGGGTCAGGTTCAGCAGCATGTTCATTCAGTGAAAATTCTCTTTGCTGTACTGCATAGCTGCAGCAAGGTCTTTACAACCTATTGTTACTTTCTATTGTTACTTGTCTTTTCACAAAGGTATCCACTCAGGTAGAGGTTGAATTCCCGGTAGAAGACAGGCCAGCACACCAAGCCGTAAAGAAAACAATGGCTGGTAGAACAGCAGGGCATGTAGCTGGAAGAGACAATGCCTGCACAACCAGCCTGGGCCAGCTCTATTTATGCAGGTGTAAAAGGGCTCTTGCCATTGGAAATAGCGTGGAGTCATTGTATTACACATTCTTTCCTCTGTCGGCATCCTGTTTAAACAGGCTGAGTGCAAAGGGTGTCTGCTATTCATTTGCGGATACCTTGTGATGATATGAAACATAATTGTATAATTTATGCCGAATAAACCAAGGAAGGGCTGCTGTTCAAGGGAACTAGCAAGCCCCCAAAGCACTTGAAATATTGGAGCAGGCAGAAAAGATAACAAAGCCTGATCTTTTTGCTGCTCCCTGTGTTAGGGCTGCTTTTGTGCAGGGGGAGAGGAAACGGTTAGCAGGAGAATGTGGTTCAGATGTGCTCGGAGACTGTTGGAAGTGAGAGAAGCACAATGGCTCTGCGAGCCTATTGAGTAACTCCACCAAAGCCAGTGTACTTGCCTGGGAATGAATATTGGCCCCATGACTCTTCTTTCTGTGTAGTGCAGCTCTTCAGATATTTGTCAAAATGAATGGGCAATTGTTTGTTTGTTTAGAGCCAGCAATGTCAGGCTGCATGTTATGGCCCTGTTGTGTTTGGCTTGTTCGTGACTTCTCTGCCTCAAATAATTTTATTTTTATATAGCTGGAGCAGGAAGGAGGATGCTGGGGACTTTGTTTTATCTTGTAATGCATGATTCAAGCATTGACTGTTAAATTTGGGGCTTGGCTCAGAGGCAGGTCAAAAGAGAATAACTTGGAATAAACTGCTGATGTAGAGCCTTGTTTTCTACGTAATGGCAGGATGTTTTCCTACTATGAAGCTATGAAAAAATCCTCTAGAATGACTACAATCTTACCATCCAAAGAGATTTTCTGGCTTTAAACTATTACCTCCTGATTTTGACCTCCTGAGCAGGAATGCTAATGCTACATTGAGGTAATAAACTCTCAGTTTTTTTATTTCAGTATTTTGATTTGGTTTACAAGAAATTTTAGGCTGGGAGAAAACAGTGAGAAATTAAAATGTGAAGAGTGAAGTGTTTCAAACTGCAGTTGATATGCTGCAATTGTCTCTCTCTGGCCCAGTTCTTGTGAGACAAAACCTTCTTTTTCTTATTGTTCAGCAGCTTCCTTTAGAAAATCTGTCTCATTCAAGTGTTTTTCTGTTCACTGATTTCAACATAATCAGGGCTCAATTCTTGTAACAAAACAATGTTTTTTCAAGGTGCATCCCTGTGCTGGGCAGCACATTAGGTGTTTAAGAGAGGTGCACCCAGCATCCCCATTAGAGACAAGCAAAAAACAGATGTGAGAAAGTGTCCCCAAAATAACCATTTGCTCAGCTGTTTCACTACAGTTCCAGTCTGATCCTATCTTCTGCTTGAAGTGGGATTTGTTCAGTGTGTGTGAAGGAGATTCTAAGGATATTCACCGGGTCAAAGCAAACCTTTAGCTTGATATCCTGAAATTTGTGAGGTTTTTTTGTTGGTTTTTTTTTTTTTTTCAGGTGAAGATAAATGGCTGCCTTTTAAAGAGCTCCTTTGGTGCTTTCCAGGAAATCTAAACCTCATGCCCTTGGCCCAGTCAGTCTCCCTTTTCCTGAATGTGCAGCTGTGTAGGTGTGTACTATAGGGTCTGTTCTGATTTATGAACAAAAAAATAACTTCTTTTTTTTTCTGTAAGTATTTACATCCTCTAAAAGTTTAAGGATTTGGTTTTTTGTTTTTTGTTTTTTTTTTTCCTCTCTTTGACCCTAGCAGAGGCTGAAATCCAAATGTCAAAATAATGGTATTTACTGCAGGGACAGAGATGACCTTTTCCCATCAGCTATATTAATGAACCTCATCAGAATGTGGTGTTACTTGGCAAAATAAATCCCCATGTCCTTGCTTTGAGAAATATATACATGTTGAGGCATAATCAAAAGCTGACATTTTCAGAAGACCGCAGAAAGGGCATTCAGACTGTTTTGCAATTGTGAGAAATATTGACCCTAAAAATGCCCAAGTTTTCATTATGAAAATATGATTACCCTAAATAATAATTTCTTCTGTCTGTTGTCTCAGAACAACCTCAAAACAGTCATTGCTAAACTTCTCAACATCTCAGAGGTGGAAAAATGTCTTGCTAGAGTGAAATCTGTTGCATTAGCAGCTTTGCCAAACCTGTCTCCAGTCACACAGCATATTGAGGATGCAGTCAGAGACCAGAGTGACCAGTATGGATCTGTCTGTCCTGACTGGTGGCATTCTGATCTGAACATTGTTTCTGTTTCTAAATTGGACAGTGCAGCTAAACCTAGGCTGAGTGACTGATCTTTGTCTGTTTGGTCAAATCCTCCAGTCCTTTCTGTGGGCTACAAGACTGTGCTTACAAGTAAGCAAAAACATTTAACTTTCTAGTGATTGTTTCAGATGTTTAAAATTTCCTAATGTTTGAAAGTCAGTGCAGTGCAGAAGCTTGTAGGATCAGATTCCTTGCAGATCGAATTGCCCTGACATCTGCAAAGTGATTTGCCTCTTAGTGTCTGTTTCAAATTCAATAAAATGTACAGTAGTCATGTCTGACCACAAAGTGCTCCTATCAACTGCTGTTCTCTCCTGAAGCAAAAACTGTGTTTCCATGTTTTTATTTTCACAGAAAAGCATGCAGCACATGATGCAATGTTATAGAATGGTAGGATAGGATGCCAGAAAATAAATACAACAGAAAGAGAGAAAATTCATGGCATGTCTTTTCTGTTACCAGCTTCCTTCATTCTGCTGGTGAGATAAGGATTGGAAAGAGTAGATATTCTGCAGATATTCTGAAGTGGGTTGGCTTGGAGCAACACTACACTGTGCTTGAAAAACTGAAACATGAGTTCTGCAAGGTGTCTGCCTGTTCAATGGATTAAACAGCAGCAGGGAACTTCTCCAATCAGCCAAGCCCTCTCTCCTCTCCTCTCCTCTCCTCTCCTCTCCTCTCCTCTCCTCCATAGGAAATTCTGGCCAGACTACAGTGATTTAAAATAAAAAACAGAAGTATCTGTAGAAAGGATGTGTATTTGTGTAGTAAATTCCAGAGCATTTCAGTGTGATTTTTGAAAAGTCAGTTTGACTTCAGGCATGTTAATCTCCACAGACTTTCTGTCATGAAACACTTAGGAAAACTCTTCAGATTTGGGGTTTGACTTTGGCATTCAATGATGAGATAAGATCACTGAGGTGGCAGGAGGAAGGAGAGGAAAAGGAAGGTGGTTACATGGACGGCTTGCTCAATCATGTTGTCTGTTTGACAGTGAAAGCTGGGGATCCTTCTGGAAAACATTTTGGCACCTACCAATTTGCAGCACTGTTATCAAATATTATGTGCAATTTTTACCTTGTCATCTGTGTTTATCTGCATGCATGCTTAAGAAACGTTTATTGTTGGGTAGCATTTTTTCTGGGCTGTGTTGCTGATTCAGGCCTCAAGAGATCTGGCTGTAGGCCGCTGGTTTACTGGGTGATACTGGGCAAGCCTTGCCTTTCCCTGTCCTTTGATTTTCCCACTCTGTAAAAAAGTACCCTGATTTTGCTTGCAATATGCAGAGAGAAATTACTGCTGATCAGGCTGGTGGTTGTTATTAGCAAATAGAAATAAGAAATGATAGCAGCAAGTGAAACAGGGAAAGGGCAAATGTCCGAAATAATTTCCATTGACTGCTTCCACAAAGCCTGGGGAAAGGCTGTTGCTCTGCAGCATTTCTCCATTACAGCAGTGCCGGCAGGTGCCTTCTGTGGAATCAGCCCTGAAATTGAAGGAGCAAAGTTATTGTTGTTACGTCCATAACGAGGTGTATCACAGTCAGAGCAACAACTCCTGCCAAGAGCAGGAAAGATTTGATCAAAGGTGTCAACCTTTGTGGCTTCACCTCCAAACCTCCTGGTATTCAGCTAGGAAACTGGAGAACATGTTATTGCAGTTGAATTTCTGCCTGATCACCAAACAGCCCAGCAATTTTGTGAAAATTGTCCAGCCCTCCCACATGAAAAATATATCCTCTCTCAGCATTAGTGATTGTAAAGGGTCAGCAATTTTTAATATCCGGTAGTTCCCCTTCTCTCTGCACTCTTCCCTCTCTGCTGTGTAGCTTCTGCACGTTGCAGTGCTGGACTGGAGCAGGGATGGATGCTGAGGACACTTGACACCATATAATTCATCCAGAACAAAAGGGAAGGACAGCTAGGCAAGGCCAGGAGTTGGAGAAAATCCCTTTGTAAGGAAATGCTCAAATACTTAGAAGTGTCTTCTCTTGAGGGAGGGGAAGTGGGGAAGGGAAAAGGAAAATCCTTCTCATTTCTAGGCCCTCACACATGAATTTTGTGACAGACATAAACAAAAAGCAGGTGAAGGAATAGATGTAGTGAGAACAGAAAGCATATGGGTAAGAAAAGCTCAGCACCTTTCTCACAAATCTTTTTCCCAGGGGAATGAGCTGCTCCTGGTTTTGGTTGTCAGCAGTGTTGGGATTTACAGGGTGCTGTTGGCCTTTCTCATCCTAAGTCAAAGTGCGGGACACAGCAGCATGCTGTCATCCTTGTCAAGGCCTGAGGAGAGGGCTGGCAGTTGCCTGATGAGGGCATTCCTGAAAAAGTGTTTGTCTGCTTTATGGTTTGTATTCTTTCACGGTGCAAAATGCTCACCTGACTTTGGTGGTGAGGGAGAATGGAGAAATTTGCATTACATCTTTTTTCTTTAGAAAAAAAAAATGCTAGACAGCAATTGGGCCAGACTTGTTTTATTGGGGTTTCCCTCCACTTCTTTCTCAGCTTAATTCAGCAGTGATATTTCTGTTCCTCTCAGACATGGCTAGTTAGCAAAATGCCTGCAGTGTTATTTTCCCTGGCAAAGCAGCGGATGCTCAGAGTGTTTATTTATGAAGAATGACCCCATTGCTGTGTTTTCCCAAGCACAGCTGAAAACAAGCAGCTGAAAACCAACAGCAGGAGATGGTTTCTTTGCACGTGGTTCTCCTTCTGCCTGCAAAGCCTCCACTTTTTCTCCCCCAGAATGATGGCTGGCAGTCTCTGGTGCTTCTCTCATGCGTCCTCTGAGAGCTCCTGGGGCTGTTTTGGCACTTCACTCTCAGGTCAACCTCCTGCTTTTGTACTACATCACCTTCCTTTGGAAATGCCTCCTGTCTGTCCTTGCCCCAGCCTTTGTGCAGTTCACTTGTTTGGAGGGGATTTTCCCTTGTGTCAGTTACCACTAAGCACAGATAATTTAAGATTGATTACTTCTATCCAGAATGGAAGCTGGCTTTCATGTCCTGCAGTCAGGTGATAGACAGCAGGGAGCAGGCTTAATGGGATGCATCTCTGTTGAGAGATTTTCAGAGCCAAAAATGGGAAGTGGTCTGCTGCTGCACATGACAAAGCACACAGAATTTCATCTGCCTCCTGCATTATCATGCTCAGTGTAGTAGTTCCCTGGCTAATAGTAACATGAATTGAATGGCCTGCAAGTTTCCTGCTCACTCACAAGCCCAATTCCACAGCAAGAACTTCTTCCCTTCACTCCCAAGAAGCCATGTGGACAGTGATGCAGAAATAAGCTGAGCAGGTCAGTACTGTAAATGGGATCAGGACATCGATGCCCAGCCTCAGTCCACATTCCTGGATATCTTGGCATGGCAATACTCAAGGTCCCTCCTGAGATGCAACCCCTTTTCCAGGTCCCTGCTTAAGTCCATCAAGCCAGGTTTCTGAGGGGTGAAGGGCCCAGGCAGGCATTTCGTGCCAGCTCTCTGTTGTACCTTGTCTCATGTGCCAGTACTTTCTGGTGTGGCACCCAGGCAGCTTTCTTGTCCCATAGCTGCTCCATGAATCCAGTCCTGTCTGCTTAAATCTACTGGAAAGGAACAAGTACAAATGAAAAAGGTCAGGGGAGACATCAGTGAAAGAAGACATCAGAGAGGGTGGGCTGCAAGGAAAGACAAAGGAGTTCAAAGTGCTCTGAGATGCTGAGGTGCCATGGGGAGGAGAGAGTAGGAGGTGACACACCAGACTCAGGCAGCAGAAAGGCACTGAAGTGTTTTGAGTGCACTGGAGCAGAAATGATATGCCAGTTGTTTTCAGTTCCCCAGATGTGAGAGGTTTCATGAACTGATTCAGAGAATATACAAGCGACAGACATGAGTGTATCTTGTGCCCCTTCTCCCCTTCTGCCTTTGTTCAGCTAAATCCTGAGCATGTTGGGTTGGGACTGCTTTTCAGTATGTGCATACCCTCCACCTCACACCCCAGGATCCTCCACAAAGTGCTGGTGAGAGAAATAACAGCTTGTGTGAAAGGGGAAATGGTGTGGGAATGGCTGAGGCACAGCCACAGGGGTAGCTCTGATGTCCAGTGAGGGTGCAACAATATGCACCAACTCTTTCACTGCCTGCCTTTTGAAAAGGAGAGGGAAAAAAAGCCCCCCCAAACCCATGATGCACAAACATGTTATTTTTCCTGTCTTGGAAACAAACGGTCTTTTCAATTAGACTGATTTGTCTCTGAAACAATCAATCTGAGGTTCATAAAAGCAAACACTTGAGTAATTAGTTCTATCCAGGAAGAATATTAACTCTGTTTGTCTTTGTGTAATTAATCACTGACCCTGCCAGCTCTACAAAGCCTCCTTTGCACAGATGGGGCAGTGAAGGAGGCGAGCAGAGGGCAGGAGCGAGGTGAGTAACAAGTGATATACAAGGAGAGGGTGTCAGGATGCTGTAACACAAACCTTCCCCCCACACACTTCAACAAGTGCCCATGTAAATTCTGTGAAACCATATCCCAGCCACAGAGCCATGGGGCTGTGAAGGGCTGCTACCTGAAAAAACAATAAATAAAGTTTTTAAATATAGTTATTTATTTTAACCTTTTAACTGTGGGGACATTCGGCTCTCTGTGGTTCATGTGCCTAATTGATAAAGAATTTGCAGTGTTTTTTGTGCAGCACTGCAGTAACCAGGGCCCCAGCCACTGGCAGGTGAATCGGCACTCAAATGCCTTCAGCCAGAGGAATTGCAGCCTCTGGTCTGGCTGGATTGAACATTGCCAAGTGCCAGCCCAGAGCTGGCTCCGTGTCAGTGCCTGGTGTTACAAGCAAGCTGTGGTTTACTCTAATCTCAAGCCTACAGGGAATGAAGCAACTTCAAGTCTTGTCCTCTATCCCTGACCTCTGGTTTAACTTTGAGGAAATGTTTGGATTTATTCAAGTGTTTTTCAACAGCATGAAATAAGGTCGAGGTTTGTTTCCTTCTTCTCTTATGCCTGGTATGCTTGTACAGACCATCTCTCCTGTGCTGCATCAGTAAGTTTTTTAATTGATTTCACAGTAGCATTTGAAAAACTAGAATTAAATAAAAGGTGCCAAATATGAAACACTCTGTAAACATGTAACTAAGGAAAATCAGGCAAAACACGGCAGGTCAGGCAGATGGGAAGAGTAGCAGGAAGGTGAATAGAATTGATGGGCATCTTGTGTGGACTGAGGTTAGAGAACAGCAGACTCCTTGTTGCAAGGGACTGTTTTAATTTGTGCCCACAGTCCTGTAGCACTTCCGTGTGTCCTGGATATAAGATGAGGAGTTGCAGCTCTCTGGACTTTTGACACTTCAGGGGGATAGGGGACTTCAATTGTCTGCCAAGGCCTTGGTGGTGCTGCTCATGGCCACTGCCACGGCTGATAATGTGTGTGGGAAACATGCAAGGCTGCCTGGAAGAATGGGTGGGTTTTGCTCCTCCAGACCTCCAAAATGCTTCCACCTATGGAAACAGGAGACTTTTTTGCGCTCATCCTGGTGCTTCTCCTGGCAGGGCTTTGCTGTGACATGCAGAACACAGTGTTCTGCGTGCAGATCACTGCTGCTGCTGGCAGCTTGTGAACAGCCCCAGGCCAAGCTTCTCCATTAAGGAAAAAAAAGAGGGTCTCCCCCTTTTCTCACCCTCTTTATTCTGAGCGACCTTGCTATCTCAGCCACTCTTGGTTGCATCCAAAGAAGTTGAACTCCAGGTCAGGGGAAATCTGATCATCCTCTCCCACCTCCTACCCTGAGTGGCTGTTCATTAAGGTGAGGTATAGCTTTACCTTCACAGGACACTCCTCTTGCTCTTTATCAGCCCCACTGAACGCTGAGCAGGTCACATATGGCCTCTGTCAGCTGCACTGCAAATCTTTTGTACCTTTTAATGAAAACATTGCCAGTGTTTTCCTTCTGTCGCTGCTGGAACCCAGCCGCATCTTGGTGATAAATGGTGCTATTGATGAAGGAATGCTCCAGCCAGACCCATGACTCTGCAAGGACAATGTGCTGATCCCAAACTGCAACCAGGGCTTGTCTCCACCCGCCCTGGGGTATCAGCCCCTTCCTGCAGGGTGGGGCAATAAAAATCTTTGTCCCGACCTTTCCCATTGAGAATTGGAAAGGCTGAATTTCTGTATTAAATCATATTGTTGTGATGGCTACTAAATGATGAAATTGTCTATCATCAACTTCAAAACTCAATCTGAAAAGTTGTTGTTTTTCTTTTTTAATAAAAATCTCTCAATTTTCAAATGCCAGAGGGCTTGTCTCAATTTGATAATGGGCTATACTTGAAAGACTCAGTGGAATAATGAGGGTTTATGGCAATCTGGTGAATGGCTCTGCATCTGCATTACTTAAAACCAGAGACCAAGATGTGAAAGCAAGGGATGAGAAAGCCTTTTGAGCCCAGGGCTCAGCTTCTGTGCCCTTTTCCACATAAATCTACCTCTGGTCTGAGGAGACAAACCTGAGCTCCTTCTGAGCCCCAGCCTGGGTTGGGTAGGTGGGTGATGGGTGCCATTCCTTAGTTTGGGATTTCTGTACAGAAGAGATGCTGACCTGATTTGAGGCTCAGGGCTCTCCAGTGCTTTCCCATGGCCCATTCCTGGGGTGCAGGAGGAAATACTGCTTCTCCCACAGTTCACCAGGACCTTGCTGATGGCATTTACTCCTGTGACCTTTTAGTGGTGGCAATCACAGTTATGGAAGATTCAGTCCTCCTCTTTGATCCAGCTTAGAACCACCCTACAAGGAGGAATTTGTAATGTTTTCTTTTTCTTTTTTTTTTCTGTTAGACAGATCACCAGGCAGATTGAACTCTCCATGCAGCTCTGTGATTGTGGGTGTTGAGACAAAAGGAGAAGTTGGTCCATATGGCCAGGAGCTGGAGAAAGGTGAGTTGCTTTCTTCAATGATCTTAGATTACTTTAGAGCAGCCATTAATCCTCTCCCTTTAAAGAGGCATGATTTCAGTGTTGGATAATTTCAGGTCAAACCCAAGTTGCTGTCAAGATGGGTGGTCATCCCAATAAAATATAGAATATCGGGATGCAACTCAATTTAGCAAGTAAACTGCCAAAGTCAGTGACCCTGTAATTAATGTCTTAAGAAAAGGAAATCTTTTCTTACAGGAAGGGAAAGACATTTTAATGTCTTCAGGGAGTTACACAACTGAGCAGGGCTGTCTAGGAATGGTAGCTGGGGAAAGGAATTGCTCTCAATTTCTGGTTTCAATACTTCACTCACAGATGCAGGAGATTGGAGAAGTCAAACCAGCCTGGAGATCATGGGTTCAAGCATATTTTTTTCTGTTCAGTCTGAATGGGCTTCTCTGACCTTTACTGAGAATTTATCACAAAAGATCTTATAAAGATACATTACCACCCCCTTGATATTTTTCTTTTCTGTTTCTTTCTTTTGTTTCAAAAATACGATGACTTTTCCAAAGCCACAGTGGCTGTAAATCGAAAATCCACTCAAACACTGCCTTGGACACCCAGCACTTCAGTGCTTGTGTCTGCAGACTTCACTGTAAAGGGCTTTCTGGAGACTCAGGAAAAACAGGGAAATCATAAACTTGTGTTTCTCTTCAAAGCAAGGCAGCTGGATACATGGCAGATTAAGCTGATAGTCACATTTCTGCCTTTGGTTTAAGACAGCTTTTGCACTGCTTGAGGTAAACTCAGCAGCCTTTCTGCCAGGGGACAACCTCCATATAGTTTGAAAGCATTCCTGAACGTGTCCTGCACAACTGGTTCCACATTCTTCCAAGGAATAGGCACAGCCGCATGGCAGAGGTCTGTGGATGAGTATCAAGCCCAGGGGGAGGAGAGGAGGTGGCAGGAGCAAGATGAGAGGGAAAAGGGGACAGAGATTTCTGTAGAACAATCTGGTTATCCCCTGCTCAGCTACAATTAGAGTTTCCTCATCCCTGAGACCACTGATGGGGCAGAGCACTCACAAGGAGTTTGTACAACCCGCTCGTTTTTCCATTCAGTCCATCAGATGCAAAACACCACTTTTGGAGACTTCTGCTTTTTAAAGGTTCTTCACAAGCCTAGGAGGGAATTTCTGTGGTTCTTTGACCACTTCCGTACACAACTGACACAGGGCTACCTGTATCACCTGTCCAGCATATAATCTCTGCAAATGATGGGAAGACTTACCCAGAACTTTCTCAGTTCAGGCAAGACACAACTGCAGCAGCAGAAAATATCTGTGGACAGAGCTGGGTGTTTATTCAGTGCTGGCCTTTTAGGCCACAATGATATTGTGCAAAGAGATGAGCTGTTTCTCTTTGCTAGTGGATTTCGGAAGGTGGATAAAAAGGGGATTTATCCAGTGGTTTAAGGAAACTGAGGTGGGGGAGGGAAAGTACATTTATGTGAGAAGTCATGGCTGTTCCCACAAAACCGAGATGAGAAAACCTCTTCTTCCCCCAGTCTGCCGTCCCATTACCCATCTGCCTGATGATGAGCTGCTGTGTGACTGAAAAGAATCTGACCTTCAGAAAGAAGCAACAAAATGTTACTTTTTATTCTACACGCATTCTAGCCTTTGGGTAAATGCCTTGGTGGTCTGATACACGCTGGCACAAAGGAGCCATTAATGGCACTGCGAGTCTCAAGGCAGCGGCCGTGCCACCTAGGAAGGCACTGTGGTCATAATTCTCCCAGAGGCCTTTTGCTTTCTTTCCCACCTGCCTCAGATCAAAGGCATCAAGGAAAATGGATTTCAGGAGGTGGGGGGGCTTAGCTGTTGTGAGCGTTTGCTTGTGTGTTTTACTGCCATATCCCAGTGGTTGTGCGGCTCCGGTGAAAACCGGAGCTCTATTATTAATTCTCTTGTATCAGTAGAAAGGAGCAGGGCAGCGGGGTCAAGGGAACTGAAAGAGGCCTTGCAAGGCAAGCAAAAGAAAGCATTGAGGGGAAAGTAGCACTATCAACTCTTGTGATGTGATAGCAACTTTCACCATCCTTGACCTCTTTCTGAAAAACTGTGCCTATCGGAGGTAAACGGCTGTGCTGGGAAAGCTTAGAAATTGGACTGGAGAGCAATTTCAAAAGGATTTTTGAAAGCACTGGGGGAAAAAGAGTAACTACATGTTTCATATAAAAAGTAAAAGTTGAAGATAATGTCAGTTACATTTTTGAAATGAGAAATTAAACCTATAGTCATTAATGATATTAAAATGAAATAATACAAACTAATCACAAGCTGAAATGCAACAGTCTAAGCATTCGCAAATATGATCAAAGATGTTTTTGTACATATGCTATCATGAAAAATTCTTTATATATTCTTTATGTATAATAACTGTAGAATTATTTAGGTTTTGTCTTAGATCTATCACTATGTTTTATACAAGCTGAAGTTTAGTTTTTTGTAAAACACATTGTTCAAGGCCCTTTTCGTGGCTGTGGGACAGCTAGGTGATTTCTGATGGGGACTGAAGCACATAGGCAGTGACCAGCATGAAGCTCCTGAGCCAACAGAGATTCTGGAACACACCGTTTTAAATGCTAAAGAAAGAAGATAGTGACTCAATGTCATGATTGCACTGGAGAAGAAGAAACAAGGGCACCATGGCTTCAAACGTGCCCAGAGCAGCCTTTCTTGGGCCCACCACCTCTTGCAGTATAAGGGACATGACTGTGGAAAGCAGCAAGGTATTATTTTTTTTTCTGCTTTCATACTTAAAAAACCCCAAACACAGAGCTAGCACAGTTTGGATGCTGATTTACATCCAATGAGATTCCCATCCCTTGGTCTTGTGCAGTCACTTGAGCAAATGCCGAAATCTTCATTACAGAAGGTCACCTGTGCAAGTATTTTCCAACTGCGAGATGCTTCATTCCCTGCACAGGTTTTTAGGATTACTGTTAGAGTCTGGGCTTTCTCTGGGGGAGGAAGGGAGAGAGGAAGCGATCTGTTTATCCAGGTTTCTATGAAATTGCCGTTAACCTGTGACACAATGCGAGGCTTGCTGGCTCTACCTGCTGGCTAGAGGGGAAAGCACACTCCCCTGGCCAGGATGTCCTTAAAGCATTAACATGCCATTTCATGAGACAGTGGATTAGAGATAAGAGAAGAAATCAAAAAGCAGCTGCTACCTGATCATTTTCGAGCTGTCAGGTGTGCCAGCAGAGAAAGACGGATGGTCCGGAGCAGAGGGAGTTGATAACGTTTCTCTGCTTCCTCTCAGGCTCTCAGTAACTGAGAGATGAAAAACATCAGCCTGGAAACCGGTCCCACTGCAGCAGTTTCATCTGTGTGAAGATTGAAACTCAGACCATCGTCTGCCCTGCTGCAGTTTGGAAAACTGGGGATCAACTCCATTTCACTTCAATTTCAGCCTGGTCTAGGGCACTGCAAAGCCATGGGCTGCAAGGAAGGTTTTCATTACTGGGTTTTAGCTCCATGGTCTGAGCTCTGATGGAAAAAATGAACAGTTGCAAAAGCAAAAAGGGGCTTGTCTGTGGTTTAGCTGATCCCTTTTTTATTTGGTGTATCTGCAGGAATGAAGTGAATGGCCTCTTCTCTCAGTTTTTCCTCCAAAAAACGACTCCTCCAAACAGGGATTCTTACGCAACCAGTATTACAATCTTGACATTGTAATCCTTTCCTGAACACATTTTCAAAGTCGACAGTAAAGAATAGAGTGTTTTTTCCTTCCTAACTGCCATCCCAGCAGGGCCCTTCGTGTCAGCTGGAGCTCTCCTGTTCATATCTTGTCACAGGCAATCCAAGGTATGCCTCTCCAGGAGCCTTAGGGAGCTTGCGTGCCAAACCCGGAGATGAAAATCAGTGGGTTTCCTGTGGAAAAAATGCTCAGAAATCTTATCAGCCCAATAATGTTCATTTCCAGACATGTCTAATCCTGAGGGACTTGCCACTGGATTTACATCTGGATTGTATAAGTTTCACTGAAACACCTGCATTAAGCTCCCTCTCCAGCCAGTGGAAAAGATCAGCAGGGCTGGCAGAGGGCTGCTGGAGGTGCTTGCTGGGCCAT
Organism: Pardalotus punctatus; assembly: GCA_013400915.1. Taxonomy (NCBI): domain Eukaryota; kingdom Metazoa; phylum Chordata; class Aves; order Passeriformes; family Pardalotidae; genus Pardalotus; species Pardalotus punctatus. The sequence goes on from VZTX01011820.1 coordinate 624,457, forward strand.
AGGACACGGCAGGAGTGTGGGGTGCTCAGTGTCCTTGCTTGGGCACTGCAACAAAGGGCAGAAAGCAGCAAGGATACACTGGAGCCATAGCTAATAACTTTGTTTGAGGTATCAGACTGGACCCCAGCTCTAGTCTTTCCAGAGCAAACCCTGCATAATCTGGTTTTATCCCTCAGAGGAGCAGCTGAGCATCAGCACACAAAAGGCCTGTGTCTCTGGAGAAAGAAGGGGTCATTTTTAAAGTAGAACCACTCAACGGGGAAGAATCTTCCCCAACCTCTGCCCCATATTTGCTAAACTTTGCTCTCCCTGGGGTCAGGACTCAGCAGTTAGACCACCCTAGGGGGCCTTTGAAAACCTCTGCTATTCAGGAGATGTACCTATGGGATTTGCCTAGCACAGATCACAAAGTTTTTTTTTTTGTCTCTCACTTAATCCTTCAAACCATTGTCCCACACACACTGACAGTGACTCGAGGAGCTGATGTCCTTCCTGAGAGACGTGCTCTCCCATAAGTAAGAAACTCGGATGGGAGTGCTCAGCTGGGTGTTTATGGCCCCCTCTGGGTACAAACTGGAGAGAGACATTGCAGCTGGGCTGTCCAGATACAAACAGTTTGGATCCCAAATTCTTTGCCCAAAATTTACTACCACCACCAAGCACAAAAAACAAATACATCAAAACCTCACGGATTGAGAGGGATCTGTCCAGTGTTCTGGTGGAGATAAACCATGGCTTGGTCCTTTTGTTGCTATGTAGGGTGGATTCTGAACAATTTTCTGCCAGGAGTTGAAATCTTTGTGTGAGACTTTTAAAAGGTGCACTGGAGATTGGCTTTTCAACTTCTGAAAGAACAACAGAGATGACCAGGAATCATTGTTGCCTCTTTAATACATGCCTGCCATGCTGATTGCATACTTCGTGGCCAGAAAATCAGCAAAAGTCCCCTAAAATCATCCCTCTGAAAAATCTGGTTATATGCATTATTTGCATTTCCTTCCAAAAGCTGCTTTGGACACAGTGATGTCAAAATGCCCTAAAAAAATACTATATTCACAGTAGTTCTATTAAAGAGGAGGATCCCATTGTGCCTAGTGCTGTCATAGCACTAGGTAAGATTACTCTTACCCCAAAGTATTTATGTTCTTAAGCTGAGAAAGTAGGAAAATTCATTTTGTTCACTTTACAGGTGGAAAAAAATAAGTGATTCACCCAAGGTCATACTGTCAGCCTATAAAAGAGGCAGAAACACAACCCAGTTATTCTGAACCATAGTCTGGAGCTGTACCCACAGCCATTCCTTCTCTCCCAAAGCAGAAATTGGTTCTGGCTGCAACAATTTCTTAGTGAGGGGATTTAACCATGGGTTGGGTCCCCATCATGGGTGGGAGGAGCTGAGACAAACCTCACTGTTATGTCCACGATGATATTCACAGAATTGACCATGTGGATGCCCCTGATGACCGGAATAAATTTATTATGCAAATAACCCTCAAAATCAGTCCATCACTTCTAGCTGCTAATGAAAAACAATGTTCCCTAAACTGCATATCCCTAAACATTTCCTCCAAGCAGCAGACTTTAAAATACCTACATGCAAATATACATTTTTTATTTAATTGGTGGTGTAGTTCTCTGACAGATTGGTCCAGAATGCAGAGGGAAGGGAGAAGCCACGGGAATGTGGTCTAAATTAATAGCGAATTGTGACACAATCCAGAGCACTCATAATAATCAAGTTAGTATGTTTTACATTTTCTCTCAATGTGTTTTGCATTTTTGCTGCATTGGGAAGGAGGCTTTAGATATTGAAACAACATAATGTTAAACTTGAGAAATGACAATTCAAACACTGGCTGCTTTAAATAGTTTATACCTTGATAGCCTAATGCTCTGTGCAATGTACACATGGCTTTGTTAGGGACCCCTTGGATAAATATAGATTATTTATGGTTAATGGATGAGTGCTATTATACATTGAAAAACTTTGTGACTGCTGCCTGGCTGGCCACTCAGGGATGGTTTTTTCACACATGGGCAGCAACAAAACTGTGGTAAGGAAACGAAGGGGCATTGGCTCCTATTGTTCCTGACCTTTACGTGGGACTTCTCCCAGGGCATGGAGGATGTGTCCCCATGGTCCCTGCAATCCAGTTTAGTGCACCAGAGAGATAATGTGTATGCCTTTCCCAGCACCACATCCCACTTCCTTCTGCTTTCTCTTCCCGGCTATGTTAAACATTACCCTACCTTCATCTTGCGACCTTGAGGAAAGGCTGTCACAGGGCCTTGGGCAGCAGGGTTATTCAGTGGGTCTGTTTTAAGAGTCAGCTGGTTTGACCTTTAATTCTGCAGTGAAAGGGTGAAATTTGTTTCCTTAACTGTGGTCTTTAAACACAGGTATCTTGTTTAAGGTCACTGCACAACATCTCTTCCATTCACCTCAGCTATCCTGGACATGATAAATGAATCACAACTGAGGATACCAATCACTCTAAGGGAGTTCCATTTTCTGTTCCATTCTCTGTTCCATTCTGTGTTATTTTCCTTTCTAGGACAGATAAATGAGAAGTGATTCCCATTGGCCTGATGGCTAATTGTATATTTTATTGGTAATAGCAAAAGGCAATTTTTAGCATTGTTCTTTGTATGTGTCTTGCTGGCTGGACAATCAGGTTAGACATGTCTAATCATTGGCAATAGGTTTATTAATTATGTCTCATATTATATTGATTTCTAAGTCAGAATTGAAGATCACAGTGATTGTCTAAATGACAAATGGCTTAAATCCATAAATGATTCTTGGAGAAAGGAATAAAATGGAAATAAATTGTCACAGAAAAAAAGCCACAATATGTGCATGACTTGGAGTAAAGGAATTAAAAATCAGCTAATGTGTGTCATCTTTACTTAATTTTTGAAAGACTATTTACATCCTGTGGTGATGGCTTTGATGCCTAAATGAGATTCTCAGAATGAGAATGACATAGTTAAGCTGGTCCATTATGTGCAATAAACAGTCTTACTGTAAATTTGGGGGTTTTGTGCTAGAATTGTGTCATTTGAGGCCCCCCACCCCCATGCTGAGTGGAAGCCATGCCTACAGCCAGACAGAAACATCGGTGCCAAGGAGCTTCAAGCTAAACAGAGCAGGCTGGAAGGGGAGAAAGCCTTGCCCAACATCACGCAGCAAATCTCTGGAGGAGAACAGTGCACTTGGCATCAATGATGGCCAAACACCCAAACCAACACCCAGCCGTGTTCACACCCTAATTATATGCAGCTCAAAGAGACTCGAGAAGAATATTTAAGACAATTTTCAATGATCCTTGTCACATTGCCTCAATTACTTTAACAGGAATGAAATAAACCATAAAAAATACAAGGTGATACAAGTTCTGATTGTGATTCCCACCGTCTTCTCTAAAGCACCCAAAATAAACAAACAAAATCAAGGAGGACTGATGCCACTACTTTCTTGTAGAAGAAAGAAGTCACTGTCTAAACATTTTCTAGTCAATTACTGGAACATTTGGAAATCCCTGTTCTTCAGAACATCCTGAAATCAGTTTCCCAATAAAGAAAGGACATCTCATTTATGCACCTAACACACAGACCTGGATTTTTCTAGACTCACTGTGCCCCTGCTCTTCACCAACCAGCTCTCCTAGCAGCTGAGCAGCACCTCTGCTTGCTGTAAAGGATTCCTTTGGTCTGCCACAAATTAACTAAAGGGGAAACAATACAGGAGTTGTCACAAGCATGCAGTGTTTTATAACTCGAATTACCCCACACCTTCCAGATGCAGCTTTGTTTGTCTATGATGCACGTCAAACAAACTCAAACTTCTTCAGTCCCTGTGAGCTGTTCTGTGGTCTGGATTGACTTAGTCCTTTTTATTTGCTTTTGTAAGAGGTGCAGCTCATACAAAAAGCTTGGCTGTCCTTAGCCTAGTACAGGGTATTACCAAGAGCAAAAGGTGGGTTATTATGATGGGGAGAAAAATTTTTAAAAACCCCAATACAACAGAGGGCAACCTCATCAGCTTTGCTATTTACAAAAATACTTGTTTGTTATTGAATGCTCCCACAAATTATTTTCTTATTTACATTTAGTCAGCAAACACTAATTGCTAACATTGTTTGTTAACTTCAATCTGTTCATACATACCAAGTATTCACTGATCTTCGCACATGACTGGTTATTTATTAAGCTCAGTGTCCCTCCTGTGTCCTTATTCAATTCCTAATGCTTTCTGACTTTATAATGGTATAATATGACTCATAAGAAGCAAATAATGAAGAGAAATTAACAATTGAAGTCCAAGCACAGTCATTACCTACAGTCTGGACTACATGGTCCATCAATAAGTCTCCAGACACTTTCAGCAAACAAGTAACATGATGCTACTCCTCAGAAAAAATATGTTTGCCTCTTGAATTCATAAAACGTAGTTCCCAAATCAAAATATTATGGTACAATATTTTGAAACCTTCTTTTCAGCACTAACATTGCTAGTGAAATTGCTGGCTGAAGGATTTGTTAGCAAAAGAGGGAGCTGCAGCTTTGTAAGAAGGAGCTGTGTGCTACTCAAGGGTATGTGCCAGTGTAAGACTGATTCAAATTGGTTTATGTGACAAATGGTTTCTCTTGTTTGATGTGAACCACTGACGGCTGAGAGAAGATGCTCTTGACTAATGTGAACTAAAATAAGATTTTTGTCTGAAGGGAGTGGAACATTTAATGGGGATTATGTGTTCTGTGGTCTAAGAGCTCATGAAGACCCAAGGTAGAAACCTATCCAGTGGTAAATACATGTGGGAAAGAAAAGCTATTTAAACTAAAGGACACTGTTGGCATAGGAAAGAGAACATGAAGAATAAGATATAATCTGGCTACCAATGTAAACTGACTGTGGATAAGTTCAGGCTGAAAACTAGGAAGAAGGGAAATGCAGTCTTTTAACACTCTACAACAAGAGGAGAGAGGACAAAGAAGTAAACAGCAGACAAAAATTACCTGTGGCAACTTTCAAGATGGAACTTAATGAAGTTAGGTTTTGGATGTAGGTCCAGAAGGTGCTTCCAGACCTATGTCATCTCTCAAAGGAGTTCTCCACCAATATGAAAGAGAGTTCAATAATGTGAAACTAATATTTAACCAGAGAAATTTGGGTAACATAGAAAGCCAATCCCAGTTTACAGTGTTGCACTTCTGGTATCTGTCATTGTTACCTTAAAATCACAGTCTACTTTCTGTTAGAGAGTATGTATGGAAGTTATCCTGATGCAGAACCAGTCCCAGCAGCAGATCTCCACAGTGGCAAGTTACTCCTGTGTGTAAAACGTGGCTGGAAAACTGTACATACACTTTGTTACCTGTCATGGCAGTTTATTTCTTTTCTTTCTTCTTTAAATCAATCATTTGGCTCCCCTCAAATATCAACCTTTAGACGCAGAAGGCATTTATGCAGGCAGGCTATTACTGTATCCACCCAGACCTCCACGCTGATTGTGCAGATTATATAAACCTTTTGGTTACATTAGCACCTGAATATGATTTATGAGGGCAGACGGGAGATGGTGATTGACCCGCTTTCATGAAAGCAGCCTGTTTGCTGTGAAACAGCTTCCAGCATAAATCATTTTAGACATGCTTTTACACCAGGACTAAATAAACACTCACTTACCCCTGGTACCTGCTAATATGTTAACAAGTAATGTCCTCAAACAGCCTCATTATTTGATTACATCCGAGACTGGGGACTTTGTGCTGCTGCTTTCTCCGCCTGCCGGGATCTCACGAGCCCAGACACATTAACTCACTTGAATTCAGAGAGAAAGTGGGAGTTTTATCAGCTTCCATTATCAACCCAGGATAACAAAATTCAGCATAAGGGCATTTATGATCTCATGGCTGAGGTATTATAACGCAAATGTCTTAATCCCTGCAGTTCTCAACACTGCTGTTGCCATGTCTGTGGGTCAGTAACATGGTGCGGGGTTAATTAAGAAAGACAAATATAGTAGAAACAAGGGAAGCTGGAGGGGTGCCTGCATCCCATTCCTGCCTGCTCTTGGGGTCAGTGTGCTCCTGGCCTGTGGAAGTTGTGCCCTGCTGCTTCAATCTGTGCTGCAAATCCCTCTTCAGCCAGTTACTGAAGTGGACCATGGATGATGTGATCCTGTGTTCCCCAGGAGGAGAAGCATGGAGGAGAAGCAAAGACACACACACACAAGGCAGTTTTCATAACCAGTGCAGATTTCAGTTCCTGGCTTTTCTGCTGAAGTCATGACCACCAGCTCCAGATGAGCTCACCTAAACCACTGCTTCTCTGCGGGTCACCATCCCTGTGTGCATGCAAACACAAAGTCAGGCAATGAAGCTGGGCCTGACAAACCACAGTTACCCAAGGTTATATCCCTTTTCTCCTTTCATGGCTCGAGAGTGTCAACATCGACAGCTGGACTCGCTTATTCTATATAACATCATTATTTTGGTTTTACTCTGATGTGTTAACAGACCTCACAAGCCACTTTGGGACCAGACCTTTTGTTAGCAGGAGGCTCTTTCCAGCATCACTGTTTTTAGGTGTTTTGGGCACTGAAGGATGTCGTAGAAAGTGGAGGTACTCACCTTACATAGAGCAGAAGGAGAGAAAAACAGATCCATGAAATAAGAGAGGGAAACATATTTTTGGGGGTTACATGACCTTTATGCCCAAAATACAGTGGCAACTACTTGTTGATAGCATCAGCCACCAGCAGCACCTTCCGTGATTTCAACAATAGATAAGGTCCCCACCAAGATACTTTACCAGCTCACCACAACAGCAGCTGGGAGCTTACACTGAGTTATTCGCTGTCCTTTCAGGAAAGTCAATGCACTTTTTGTAGTCCACTGAACTGCACTTTTGTTACCTTGGGTAAGTGAGAGTGTAAGCCTCTGCATGGCACATTTGGGAGCCCTCGGTGGAGCAGAGAGGATGATGGAATGGATGCCTCCATCTCATTCAGGAGCTCAACTGAGGGGCCAGGCTTCACCTGCAAGCTGAAATTCCTACTAATATGAGCCTAAAGCTAAACCCATGTAGACACAGCCCATCTCCGGACATCCCGGTACCATTGAACTGTCTTTTGTAAAACATATGGAGAATCCAGCTTTGTGCTAATATCTGGGCAGATGTCAAGGAAGGTTATCTCAAACTGATAGACACACAAGGATGCAAGTTGCTACAAGGAGAAAATCAGGTCTGGATTGCCAGGAAATTGTGCCCATTTTTGAGATAGTTATCTGAACTCAGAAGTTTAAGAAATCCTTTGAAGTTATCAGTAACCTAAAGCTTTAAAATTTTGTTTCCTCAACTCTGATGGAGCTGTGGCATATTTTACAACAACATGAGGTAGATTCAGACCCTGACTCAGGAAATCTTCCCACTGCAGGAAAATATCAGAAGTGCATGTGAGTCCCATTGTAGTGAAAAGGACAAAACCCGATCCTAGAAGTCAAACCCAGATTTGGATGTTTTTCTGACTCAGAGTCTAAGTGCAAACTTCACCAACACATTGAACTCCAGATACTCCTTTACCTAGGACTACATTTCCCCCCCATCTTTGCAAAAAAGGTTAGCAAAACTGATAAAGGTGAACACTGAACAGAGACTATTTTAATTTTATTAGATTTACTTTACACCTCACATTTATCGTGGCTGTCCTAGCAGTGATGCTGTCCTAGCCATGATGTAATCTGCAATTAACTAGTCTCCTTTTGTCAGCCTACATCATCAAAGCCTGTTTTTATGGAGTGTTAAGTCTAATATTTACAGTGTTAAATACTTGGACAATATTTAAATTGGTTTCATCACATGCTATATTTAGATGGAGTGATATTGTCTGGTTAACAGCAATGAAAACAATTCCGTTCTTTTGGGGTTTATATTTTGAGTGGGTATTAGGTAACTGGAAAATATGGTCATTATATTTGTCTAACATTTCTACAAGTTGTAACATGGCATTTCAATTTGGGCTTTAACTCATGAATTATCCGTAGGCAAAACTTTTGAGAAGTTTCCAGGTTCAACATGCAAACAAGAGCAGAGTTCAGTGGCATGTCTGAAGGGAAGGCAGTTTAATATTTATACACATACATGGAGAGTTATGAAGACATTTTTCAGGACCTTTTCTTTTCAGCAATGCTGCTGTTACACAAAGCCTGCTCCAAAGGAATTTTTAATGTCAAACAAAAATCACAATTAATGTGTGATCTAATCCCAGTCTCACAGAGACAGACATCACTAAGTTTCTGGGTATTGCTCCTTGGAGTTTTTATTTGTCCATGTGATTCATAGTTGTCTCCACTTGTAGCTTATGTGAGCAATCTTGCCCTCACTCTCTGAGTAATTTTGTCCTTCAAATCAAAGGCCTTGCAGCTGTGCTGACTTCTCATCCCCAGCAGCAAGGCACCCCTTCAAACAATGAAGATGTTTCCATTCTTCAAAACAGAGATCTTTTCAGATTTTTTTCTAATTTATGCATTACAGCAACTGCTATAATACTTTTTTTCCCTTCCCAAAAGCAGGCGATACCTTTTGCCTTCTTTCATGTCTTTAGGTTTTCTTTCTTTTCCTAGTGTTGGTGCAAACTTCCCATCTAAGTTATGTGATTTCCAGCTATCCCACAGGTAGTCATTCCTCTGCTGGATGATCACAGCCACAGCCTCTGGACCAGAGCAATGCCTGTGCCATATGTTGGCTCTTGTCTGCCAGAAATTTCTACTCAGAATTGTCTCTAGTTCTATGCAAGAAGCAGAATCACGAAGGGGGGTGGCACAGGGAAGGATTTTCTCTTGACTCTTCAAAAAGACTTTGCTCACAAATCCATGACTCTGACTCAGCTTTGTTGAGCCAGGTCTCTGTGCAGAGGATCTCATCAACAAGAGGGAGCTGTAATCCCTTCAGACAGCCCTTTGAACAGCCCAGAAGCTCTTTGACAGAGCCTGATGTAACTTCTGGAACACTGGAAACTTTTAATCACCCGTTTTATTTGGTTTTAGCAGATAGAAGTAAGAGATTCTGCAGAAAACTAGTCAGACTACAGGAAAGTAATTTTTTTAGTTATCATCTGAAATGTGTCTTCTTTTGGGAAGTCACAGGCTTCTGAGCTTTGAAATCTGCCTGTTATTTAAAAATAACTTGGGTGTTTCCAGCTTTCAGAGTGGCTACCTGAAAGGGAAACTTACTCATCCAATAAATAACTGAGTAAAATCATCAATAACTAAAATATGTTTGAATTCACCATCCGTGGTAGATCACTTGCAGTCCATTTGGCTCCCCCCAGTCCTCTCACAAGCTCAGTGTTCCTGAAGGAAGTGTGTCAAACAGGCAGCCTTTTCTTTGGTTTGAATGCCAGGGCCAAATTGTCCAGGGCTTATAGAGCCCCTGCACAGCCACTTCCAAAGTGTGGAGAGCCTCAGCAGCATTTATCTGTTTTCTCTGTGCTTATGAACCTTCCAATCCTAGAGAAGTGGACACCTCTGGAAGACATTTCATTTCCTACAAAGGAAATGTCATGCTGAACGCTCCTTCCACAAACACTGATCTTGTTGCCTAAAACATGCTTGAGATTCTTAGAAAAGTTTTGAGTGGCCAAAGTTGGAATTCTTTTCTTGTTTTTCATTCTGTCCTTGATTTTGCATCTTGGATCTCAGTATTCAGCACCTGGCAAATGCACTCTTAAACTGAAGTCTGGAAATCCCTCATGAAAAAGTCACAGAATGCTTTATCTGTGAGAAGGATATAGATCTGGGAACCAGTGCCTTTGTATCTTATTTCCTGTTTTCCACATGGCACCATGTAATTTTCACATAAATTACTTTTTATAAATTATATAAAATGCTTTTTGCAGCTCTCACTAAGACAGTCTTTTGCATTTTCTTGTAGACAAAATCTCCTTTCCCCAGCAATCTTCAGGACAGTTTGTGAAACTCTCAAGATATTGTTGTTTGTACAAAACCAGAGTTTATTTCAGGCTTTTCTAAAGCATTGGGCTGGCTTGGTAAAATGAAAGGGAAAGGGTTATTCATATTCCTTAATGTAATTGTATTTTAATTTAAAAATGTCCAAATTTTATGGCAGTCTTTATTTACTTTCACTTAGCTCTTAAAGAACAAGTATGACTTCCAGATTTGCTACAAAGCGAGTAAAAAGGCAGTAAATGTAAACCAAACTGTGATTAAGAGCCTGATTCTGCTGATTAAAATCACTGGTCAAACATACTCTGACTCCAGAGATCAGATCTGAACCTTTACTGCACTGGATCCTCTCCAAAACCCACTAAAGTCAATAGGAGTTTTTCTTTTGAGCTCAGTCACTGGGTGTCTGTCTGCCTTTTTCTCTCTTAAATTATATATCACCAGGAGGAGTTTAATCTTGCAGTTTTCAGTGCCAGTGTGACATTTATTTTAACTTTGGCTGTTGACAAAGTACCCCGCATCCTGCATTTCCCTTCTGGCAATCACATGTCTATTCTAACTCACATGTTAGGTTTTGTCAGGGATTTTATTTTGTTTGTTCTCTGCTTATGCCATCCACTTCTCCAACCCTCCCTTTTCATCTGTCCATCACATTTGGCAGCAAGAAAAATGGATCTATTTTGCAATACCAATTTCGGTGCCACTTGCCAGTCCAAATAAGAGTTGTGTATCTAACACACCATACAGGGGCTCAGTTTCTGGATTTTGTCACAAGAGCTGTATTTTCTCAGCAGCTTATTAACAGCGTGTGTTTGGGGTGAAAATTAAGCAAATGGAAAAAGGATGTCACAGCAAGGAGCTGTGTTGCAACACTTAGGTTATTATATTGCATTAAGTTAAACAAAGAGTGTTTAGCCATGTTATGACTATGATTCTCATTCATTCCAGTCCCTCAAGAAAATGTATTTGAAAAGAGGCAACTTCACTCAGTCAATTTCCCCTTGGTCAAAATGCTCCCAGGTGCCACTCCTGTGAATTTGACAGGAAAAAAAAATGCTAACAGAGTAGAGCTTGGGAAGGGGGGCAGGGGGAGATTGCCATAACTCTGCTGATGCCAAGAATAAGAAGAATAATGGGAACCGCTGCAGATCGGAAACTTTCTTTCGGTCATTTATCAAGCCCATATTATTTTCTCATCTTTCACTGTCTTTGGAGCACATGTGTCAGGTGAACAAAAAAAGTTACAAGAAATCTTGAATTGCACTCTGCTTTCCCAGAAAAATGTGCTGACCATCCAGCGTGTGCCTGAGGTCAACATGAAGCTTTTAAACAGTCTCTGCATCCATAAATAGCCCTTGGATAAGGCTGCCAGTCAGCTGAGGAGGCTTTGATTTTCTCATTTGAGGAAGGAGCAACATAGGATTGCTCAGCACCATCCCTTTGACTGTCTCTTTCCCACATCTGGCCGATGACTTTGTTGCCTAAATGGGAGCTGAGCAATTCTGGAAATTGGACTCTAAGTAGAAAACATTCCCACTTCTGCTTCATCACTCGTGTTCGTAGGGAAATAAAGCACCATGATGCTTTTACCATATGTGGATTTGGGAATAATTTCTAAATCCCCCATGCCTGCGCCGTAGCTTGCTGAACAATTCCCATCAACTACTATTCCTGATAAGGGTAGAAATGATGCAGGTGGCTTTGATGAGTTGAACTTCTTGAGTGATCTAATTTAAACACAGCTACCTACCTTGCCAGGGCCCAGCCACTTGGTGGGCTTTAGACCGAAAGCTGTCAATTCTCAGATGAAAGGGACAACTGTGTCTGCCAGCTTGGTCTCACTGACCTCCAGAGAGAAATCAGTCCCCTCATGTGTTCCAGTAATGGATGCTGTGTCCTTTCTCCCAGTAGGATTCCCCACTTTTAGGTCTTGCTTCCAAGTCTTTGCATCCAAATCACTGCCTGCAACTCTCTTTTTCTTACCTGAGCTGGGCAGAAAGCTGTTAGAACACTATTTCACATTTGTGGCTGGGGGACAGGGGTGCTGCCTTCAGTCTCACCACCTTCTACCTACCTGACAAACATTCAGTTCCATGCTGCCCTTCATTCACTGCCCAGATTGTGCCCATCTTTTCCTGTTCATTCTCAAAAACTCCTTTTGTCCATAATGCAGACAGCACTACGCAAACTGTTTAACAGCCAGGTGAGGAGCTGTGGCCTACTGGTAATGGCACATATGATCACAACAGCCCCGTTACTTCAGATTCCATCCACCCATCCATCCATTTCTCCTGTGTGAGCTGGATCCGGGGCAGGTCTTGAGTGGCTTCCAGCAAAGAACACTCACCCAGCTTCAGGGTATGAAAAAATGGGCAACACAAAACAATACGTGTTGTTAAACTGTGAAACTGCTTGCCACAGGAAACTGTGGGTACAAAGGGATTTAGAATTAGCTAGGTAAATTCCTGGAAGCAAAACCCACCAAGGGCTATTAAATACAAAGACACTATGTCTGGCTCCGGAAATCCCAGTACCACAAATCACCGGCCTCAGCCCACGATCTGCATGCCCTGATATTGTGCATTAAATACCCACTACAGCTGACTGCCATGGACAGGGTACTGGGATGGATGAATGTCTGGCTCTAGCCAGCTCAGCCATTCCTGTGTTTCTCTACACATAGAAGATGAACTGGGCCTAAATATCACATTCGGCACTAATGTTTCTGCATTTACCCAGCAGCATTTCTATCACCAGCAGTCTCCAAGCGACTTCTGCCACTACATCTGGACATCACGTAGCACCTGAAGCACATTAAGCTTTTTCATCAGGTAATAAACCCCTGGACAGTGTATGGCAGGCAAGCCCCGGTCTCTAAATACCCATCACGGACATTGCTTTCTCCAGCAATTGCCACAGCCTGCTTTAGATTAAACTGCTTCAGACCAGCAACTGCAGAAGGGCAAGGCTGGAAAAGGAAGTCTCTCTTGTTTTGTTTGGGCTCTTGTTTTCCTGCTGATTGGTTGTTTTGGGCTTGTTTGTTTTTTGACAAATTATTTAAAGGACAAATATAAGGCTAGACAGCTGAATGCATCAAAAAGGTCAGCCAATTTCTCAGGCTACTGTCTTTCCAGCTGTTCTAGATGAAAAAAAGGATCAGGCGCGGCTGGATCTCCCTGCTTGCTTTCTACAATGTAAAGTAGGCTTCTTTGATATAAAGCAAGGGGTTAGGGAATTTAGAAGATGCTGGGGTGGTGATTCCACACAGGATGCCAGTAAGACCCTTCTGCTTGTGGGCAACTGCTCTTTTCAGAGCCATTCCTACCATCCTATATCCAGGACCACTGTCCCTCAGCTGTTCAGCTCAGGGTCTGGGAATGGCATGAACCTGGACCCTTCCTTCAGCATCTGACTTCACAAACTCCGTGTGTTATAGGGAGGGCTGGACCACAGCAGTGGAAAACTTCTTGTGAGACAGAGGTTGTGTCAATCTGTCCCCTGCAGCCTGCGCTCTGGAGGTGCCATGCATGGCTTGCCCAGTTCCACCACGGTGCCACCAGTGAGAGCAAATGCACCACTTCAGCTGGGTCACCCTGAGATTCCCCTGGGAATTCTTCCCCTTTTGTCCTGTTGTCTGGAAGTGGGGCAGCTTAGCCTGGAAAAGGTTGCATCAAGCAAATTGATATAGGAAAGAAGAGAGGAAGGGAAGTGAGAAAGGAAGTAATGAAGAAACAAGGAAGAAAGAAAGGAATTGAAGAAGGAAGGAAGAAAGAAAGAAAGAAAGAGAAAAGAAAAAAGAGAAAGAACAAAATTAAAAGGAAATGGAAAAGGAAAAAAAAAAAAAGAAAAAGGAGGAAAAAGCAAGCATGCATTTCTGATGACAGCTGCACAAACGTGCCTTATTCTGGCAGATCTCTCAATTAAAATCAAGCCACCCTAATTTAAGGGGAAAATAAACACAGGCCTTATGTTATGTGCTTTGCTTTCAAAAGAAATCAGCCTGAGGAGAGGCAGCAGGGCCCTGAGCTGGGGACGGCTGGTTGTGAGGAGGAGGCAGGTCCTGCTGGCCCAGCTGCTGCCCCAGTGCTGGGGGGTCTGGGGCAGGAACTCCCACCCTGCAGTGGCTGTGGGGGTGAGAGGAGATGGCTGTCCCAGGTAGGTCTGGGGCAGACACTTCAGTGCAGTAACCTTGGCTCCTTTTTGACTTAGTCCATATGAGCCAGAGGTCACCAGGGACAGACTGGACAGTCTGCCCTGACACTGTCCCTTAGGGTGAAGAATTAGGAAGTTCAAGGCACGACCATGTATTCTCATGTTTTTCTTCTTCCACACTTCTAAGTAAAAATGAGGACACTTCCTCTGCACATAAATTCTAAAAAAATTATTCTAAAACTACTGGAGAACAGCACGAAGGGCTGCTTTTTGAGCCAGCAGGCTGAGTGCCATTCACAGGGAATCCACACAGTCATTGCCATGCTCTGTTCTGCTGCAGCTCTCCTGCACTCTCCAGGATGGGAAAGGTGAGCCCTTCCATAAGTGCATGATGGCTACCTCCCTACCTGGGAATGACAAAACTTGCTGAAAAACCTGTCTTGCAGACCTCCCCCATCCAGGTACAGCCCTCAGCCTGCACATTGGGACCTTCTACTGTATTGGGATGGAAGAAACAAAAAACCAGCAGCACAGGGATGCAAATGTCCAAGGGTCTGGGGAATTGTCAAAGGGTCACTTGCCCAGGCTGGACATCTAAAATGCTCATTTGCTGCCCAGAAGGAGTCTGCCAGAAGTTTCAGGGGAGAAACAAAGGAAGAATTTAAAGAGTGTAACAACAGGAAAAAACTGGGAACTCTTCAGCATAAGCTATCATGGATTTGGGTCTGGATCGCAGAGGTTCAAGAGATCAAAGCAGTATCAACCAGAAGGGGCAAACCAGAGACAGCAGGCAGATAAAAGAAGAGATAAAAGCCAAAGAAAGCTTGGACAGGAGGCTGACATTGGTAAATGAGGAACTGGGGCTGGATTAAATGGGTAGTGCTTGATGTGTTGTCTAGTCCCTTTTTTGGTTCCACTGGCTTTTGCAGAGCTGAAGCTTTGGGGGTTGGGGGGAAATGGGGAAAAAAAATGCTATTTTCATTTTCTGTCCTTGCCAAGAAAAGCTTCTGTGTGTGAATAATCTCTATGCTGCCTGTGGAAGGAGAGTCTGCAAGGATCTTCCTGGGCGTAAAAGCTGCTCAGGGGATCCATGGACCCCAAATTGCACATAGGCTGCCTAGAAGTCACCCTGGTGGGACACACCTTTGTCTTAACATGTTTGGGCAGGGATCCAGATGATGCACAGGGATTCCTTATACCTCGGTATCAGATGTGGATCTGGCCCTCAGACAACAAGGAACTTTTTTAAGCTGGTGGGGTAACTTTGGGAATTGGTTATATTTTAATACAAAGCAGTGCTGTTGCCTGGCCTGAAAGGGTAACCCAAGCAGGTATATTAGCAGAGCCCCTCTTGGCCTCTTGAGGAAGAAGCAATTATTCAGTCAGTGCATGAGGGACTGGGTGGATCCTCTCAGTCTTGCAGCTCCTCAAAGCCAGCTCCCCTGGGTGAGCAGGTGGGGATGATGGGTTATCACAGCTGCCCTCTGTGAGACAGCCCACCTGAGCCCTCGGCTGGGAGGAGGAGGAAGGAGAACAGAGCAGGAAGGGCATCTCAGAAGAGGATGTGGAGTTGGAGCTGTGCCATGGCACAGTGAGCAAGTCCTGTCCCAGGACTGACTGTGGTGGAGGGAGGGGCATTCATGGGCAGTGGGACCTGAATAGGAAAGGAGCGAGAAATGATAGCAGGGTGATGCTTCTTTCTGGGGAAGTGCTGCAGTGATGGGTTGGGGTGAGGCTTTGCTGTGGAGGGAGAGCCGAGATTGCTCCTGTCCTCTGAGTTACTCTGCCTAAAATGCATTTGAGGGCTGGCTGGGACCTGCACGAACAAGTCTGTGGTGGGATTGGGTTAGAAAATGACATCTAAATGATTTTGTGGCTTGAGAGGTTAAGCCTGGGCAGGAGGGAGGAGACAAGTGGCTTGTAAATTGGTTGATTTTTTTTTTTTTCGTTCTCTTTCCAATGTCTGGAAGGATAAGCACCGTGTCTTTTCCCATCTTCTCCTCTCTGTCCTTGCTGGGGCTCCTTGTGCATCCCCTCCAGCTCGGGGTGAAAAGCGGGAAGGTCCCATCCCTATCCGCTGGTGAGACCGTGCCAAGGTCTCCCAGGATTTACGGGCTGCGCTTGCACGGGCAGAGAACTCCCAGATTTCCCTCCGCGATCTCCAGCTGCCATCTGCTGGTAACTGCGCCCGCGGAGCCGGGAGCAGCGCATCCCTGCCGGGCACCGTCCCGGGCCGCTGCCTCCGCCGGGTGCGCATCCCTGGGGACCAGGACCGGCTCCCAAAGCCAGCCGGAGAAAAGCAGGGTTGAGGAGATGGCAAAGAGCTGAGCTAAAGGGACCTCGCCTCAAGGTGTGCGGGGGGAATCAGTCCCCTTCTAGCAGAGCACTGAAGGACAAGCAGGGTTTAAGTGCTGCAGTAAACTTGATGAGTTATTGGAGAGTAATTTTTTTTCTCTGGAGGGATATTAAACCTGCCTTGGGGAGGCGGGGAAGAGGTGGGAAACAATCTGTTAAAATATGTTTCTGCTGCTTTCTGCTCACATAGGCACAGAAAAGCAAGTTAGCAAAAAGTGAAAGAGGTTATTGAGAGCTTGTCTTTGACTAGCGAGGTTTGGGAGTTCTTTTAGGTTGTTTGGTTTAATTGAATTGTGCAACTTCAGAGCTGTTCTGCTGCATATTTACCAGTAAAAGGCATGAGTCAGACAGGTCTTAGGTGTATCACAAGAATACCGTCTGAGCACATGGCTCAGGCAGCACCAGGCCCTGTGACACCATTCCTGCCTTCCCTGCATGTGGGAACCTTGTATGTGGGAGGAGAAAAGCCACAGATACTGCCAGGAGTAATCTGAGGAATTTATTTCCCCAGATTTGGAAGGGGGATTTCCTGGGGTGATCACAGGGAGGAGGTTGCAAGGGTCTGTTGGTTCTTGGGAGCATCCCAACCCAGCGGCTGTCATGGTTGACATTGACTACATGTGATAGAGAACTAATATACAAAGTCCTTACAAGGTTTCTGAAAATAAATTATGGATCAGAAGAGAAAGATTCTATCAGTCCCACCCCAAAGGAAAAAGGAATGTGTGAGCTTAAGCCTCATTAGCCAGGAGAGAATCCATGGCAGCAGGGCACTCTGACCATCAGAGTGGATGTGTGAGACCTCACACCTTCCTCTGACACCACAGCCTCCTACACTGTGATGTACATCCAAAACAAAAGCCATTTTTGTCGGTTCAATTGCTCACTGAACACCTCATTTCTTGGGGCCCTCTTGGAAAGCCACCCTTGGAGCTGCAGCTTGGAAGGCTGCACATTTCAGAGCAGAGGCTTTGCCAGGAGAGCAGGGGAACACAAGAGAGGAGAGGAGCTTCCGCTGAGCACCAGCATTGGCAATTCTCCTGTGAAACTGGTGAGGTTTATTGTTTTCCCTAAAGTCCTAGTTTCTGGAGTCATGGGAATGCAGTAAAATTCCCAAACTTCACACATATGAGACTAGCTGCTAGAACTCATGATGGAGAAAAGTATAAAAATGCACCCTCTGGGAACAGAAACCAGAAAGAATAAAAAACCTCTACTGCTGGAAAAAAATGTACTCATCATATCTAAGCCAATATCATTCAAATTTGGCCCCCATCTCAAGAATTTTTGAGGCTTGGAGTTGGCAGTAATGAAGCTTCACTGATGCTTTGGCCAAGAACAAGGGCATTATTCCCTGTGTCCTGGCCAATGTCCCAAACTGTATGATTCCCTTTCCATGTACTCAAAATCCTCCCTGGAAATTGAGGTCTGCAGGGGGGGGAATCTTTATCACATTTTGTCCTCAGCTTCTCTACGGCATCATCAAACATCAGCATCCTCCCACGCTAAGTCTCATCACACTGTGCAAGTTGATGGCAGTAGTTTATCAAGTCTGATGTATTCCTCAGGATATGAGCTGCTCAACTATGGTACAGGAGTAATATAAGTCATTGTTGTTATTATTATTATCATGGTGAAGATTAGCACTGGGGAAGTTGCTGAAGAATGTCACCGTCTTTCTATCCCGTAATGATTTTTTTTCTTTTGGTAGTGCAGCTAGGTTTGAAGCTGGACCAAAGAGGCCTTTTATTTTTATTTTAGTTTTGTTTTAAGAACTCTCAGCCCCGGAGGGAGCTGTCATTTTGGGCTGCTGATTACTTGTGCAAGCTGACAGGGAGCAAGGCGGCTCTGTCTGTAGTGATCCCAAGTCCTTTTGCCAATCAAGCCAACACTGCAGGCTCTGTGTGGAGGATGTGTAACCCTATCTCACTGCCTGACAATTCCTTCAGTTCCAGACTTTGTTTCCTCAGTCCACACAAACTGCAGCAAGCCATTAAGTTTGATTTTACTGCTTTTTCTTTGCTCCCCCCCTTCTCCTCCTCCTCTTCCGTTCTCTCAGCAATCATTTTGTCTCAGCCTTCATTTCTGGTTCTTTTCCTTAGGGATAGTAACTCTGAAGACTGTACTCACTTCCTATATATCCTTGACCCTCAGAGCTTTTTGACATCTATTTTATCGACTAGTCAAAAGAAATTCAGCATCCATTTAAAAATACTCCTTTCTACAAAAAAAGAAAAGGTATCTTATCTGGCCAGTTTTCTTTGAAATGTGATTCAGGTAGAAATGGATCGACAGACTTTGTAGAAAGCTTAAAAGGGGGTCTTGCAGCCATAGGGTTTGACTCAAAGACATGGATTTCCTTTCCAGTTCCATGAGTCTGTTACACAGTGACTGCAGGGAAATGACAGTGAAATAGAGTTGTCTTTTGTAGAGCCTGGATGTGAAAAGAAATGAGGGGTGTTGATGGACCACTCGCTGGAGCAAGAGGAGCTGCTGCCCTGACACTCAAGGGAGTGCCTCCAAGGGAGTGCCAGCAGCTGGATTGTGCTGGCAGAGGGGCTTTCCCTGGGGCCCTGATGCAGATGTGGGGAACAGACAGAGTGAGGGAGCTGTGTATGAAGGAGGGAAAGAAGGAGCACAGAATATCAAGGGGAAACCTTGTAACTTTAATATAAGCTCTGCAGAGCTCTGGGATGAAGTCCCAGCTGGGAAGAAACCATTCCTCCTGTTGGACTTCAGTATTTCTAGATGAGTAGGTTTGTACCCAGCTTCACCTCCCGGTGAGACCAACCACCAAACCCCCAAACACTAATCTGTCACAAGGGAGAATGCTTTCATCCTGCCTCCTAACTTTAAAAACAGGGATCTGATTTTTCTCTGCCATTTTTCTCCTGATATGAAGGAGAAGGATTTTTTAAATAGTCACCAAGCAGACATGGATCAAGCTGCTGATACCTGTCTGAATTCACAGTTCCAAAACAGATGTTCACATCTGTGGTTTTGCCATGGGGCATTTCTTTTGAAATGGGCTACAGAGTGAAAATTAAAATGCCTTGGATTGCTTTTTAGTTGTGTTTAGGGAGTGCTTTTTGGTTTGTCACAGAGCACAGATCAGAGTCATTCAGCAAGGACTGTTTTCTTCCCCACTGTGTGATCTGCAAAAGGGCTGTGTGAGGTCGTACTGGGAAACAGAGAGAAGCATCCTATTCCCTGCTCCACAGGAGCTCATCAGGTGATCACGCACCACCTCTGTTTTACCACTCTTGGACTCAGTTCCTTGTGGTTCTCAGACAATGGATTTCAGTTGAACATCAGAGTAATCTGGTTGTTCCTGTAGTACCAAACCTGCCTCTTGCAGGGGCTTTGAAGCATTACCTCACCTGCTTTGCTGTGGAGCATGACTGTCCCAGGCACCATGAGCTGCCCCCCCATGGCTGTTGTCATCTTCAGAGGGACCCAGAGAGGATCAAATGAAGCGAACAAGTTTTTACTGCAACTCCTCTGTATCTTCTGCCTGTTGATCCATTATCAGTGAGTCTCCATCTTGCTGGTGGTACCAATGGTCACACCACCTTTATCGTGGAGCATCACCATGAACATACGAATTCACTGCTTGGATTGTAGGGCTGATGTGACTTTCATTTCCTTGGTGTTTCTCAGACCATCATTTCATTTGTACTCCAAACCTGAGACATCCTTCCAAAAGAGCAATACTCAAAATCCTAATACAAACTACAAATACATACCTTCGTGTCTTAAATTAGTTAAAAAATGCTCTCGTAAAAAGATTTATTTCCAGGGTTTTTACTCAGACTTCTGCATGGAGTTGGCAAAGACATTATGTAACAGCTAAATCTTCATTAGTTATATCTGTTTGCTTTGTGCCTTCATGACAATGATGAAAGCTGTAAATAAGTATATTGTCCCATCTTAACAAGGATAGCATATCCATCAATGAGGACACTTACTCTGCTGAGATCTTTGCAAGGCTGTAGAGGGGAGTAAATTAAAGGGAGAACAACATCTTTCATCTAAAATGTCCTTGTTCCGTCACTTAATGTTTTACCCTTGCTAATATTTTTCAAAGTCTGGCTGTTAGTCAAAAAAGTCACTCAGTAAATGTGACATATTTTATCCAGCCTAAGTCTGCTTGGTCCTAGAATGATTTTTCTAGGCAGCCATGCCTGGAAGCGTGACCTGAAACTCCTTCTATGTCTTCTAACCTTATTTCCCAGCAGTCACAGAAGTTTCCCAGTGGGATGTGTGGAGATGGAAGGGGCAACCAGAGGAGGTCACTCAACTGTACAGGGAGGTGCAAATCCTTGTTTGGGGCAGCAAATAAGTTGTCTGGATAAAGGCAGCCGGGTGAGACTCCACTCTCAGTAGTGTCCTCCTCAGCCTGGACTGACTGGTTGGTAACACCAAGGTGTCTCCTCTCACTAAATTCACTTTACTCTCCCCTTTAGGTACAGCAAAAGCTGTGTGGTAACTTGAAACTGTCCTGTGTGTCAAGCCTCCCCTTGGTCCACCGGCAGATGTCAGGATTATGGGCCCACAGTGCTTGGGCAGGAGCTACAGGTGAACTCTGAGAGAGGGAGGAGGGGGTGAGAGATGGTCTGTGCCACCTGCTGGGAGAGATCCGTGCTCCCCGCTCCTTGCCAAGGGAGCCCAAACATGAGAAGCACATCCCATGTGTGCCCACCTGCATTGCATGGCTGGAACCAAGGCCACGCAGCCTGCATGGGGAGCTCTCCCTGTCCCCAGGAAGGGACAGGAGCAGTTTCCAGCACATGGAGCTGTGAGCTTTCCCCTGATGTGACAGGCAAACAGTCTGACAAGGTGCTGAGGTTCCCACTGAAACCAGCACCTTCCCTGACTCCTCTGCATGGCATTTTATCCCTGCCTCAGCACAGTATCCCTGACCCACCTGGGTCAAACGAACAAACAAAAATAATGCAAGGAGTGTTGAAGTGATGGACTGGCTCCAGGTTTATGGGACAGTCCAGGAGTGAAAATCAGAGTGTGGCCTGCAGAGGGAAGAAAAGAGCTGTGGTAGCACCTCTGCGCTTCCCGGGGGTCTGCTCTGCTTCCCGCTGCTCCTCTGGAGCAGCCTCTGAGCTGAATAGCTGCCTTTAAACATTAAATACATTCAAAGCCCATTCATATCAAACCAAAATTAAACTGCTGGATTTCATTCAAGAGTCATTCCCCTGAGAAAGGGCTGAGAAGAAAATAACGGTTAGCTGAATGCCTCACCCATTCAGCATGCAGGAAAATCCCCCAGGAGGAAAGGTAAGGAGTGAGGCTGGGCTATCGCCTCACCTCATTGCATCGGTATCTGTGTATAAGCCAATTTTTCAATCCATTTAGAAATTCACTAATTGTCATTGGAACTATTTGCTGATGACTGTGAAGTAGCCTGGTAATGAAGAGGAAGTCCATTTATTCGTTAACATTTGTGAAAATAATTGCCTGTCACTCCACCGAACATCCTTTGCCCCAGAAACACTTGCTCTTCAGCACCTTTTTATTTTTTCTGAGCTGCATACTTTGAAACGCCACTTACAATTTCCAGTCCCCAAAGGGCTCATTCTCAGCTGCAGTGACAGGAGTGAGGGTGAACACCCCACAAGGGGACAGTAAACGTCCTGTCACTTCTGCTGCAATGAGAGGAGAGTGTATTAACTGTGCTGCAGAGTCTGGCTGGCTGGTTGCAGTTCCCAGGTACTGCTGAAACTGTGGGGTTTACAGGGCTGCTGCAACTCTGCAGCCTGCCCCACACCTCTGCCGGGCATCACTGCAGGGCTGGGAGAAGCCATGGATGCAGGGCTTGGTGACCATGGGTCTGTCTTTGGCCAAGGAGACAAGGTGGCCCCAGCCCCGCCTTCCGAGTTTCTGGGGCTGTCTTCTGCCCCCCATTTGGTAATCCTGCTCTCAGCCTTCACCAAGAAACAAAAAGACTGCACGAAGCCAGGCATGCATCAGGAAGGAAGTCCTGGACAAAGGAGGAATCGGTTTTTGGAAGGTAGAGGAATGATGCCTCAGGAGGGGAGGAGTGGGGATAGGATGGAGATCTGTATTCCTCAGCTCTCTGTGCCAATTGTCCCTCTAAGTACAGCCAACCCCTGTACCAGTACCTGATCCTGCAGTGGGTGACCCCCCACAACAGCTTTGTCCCCTGCACTCATGGGCTCACCCCTCTCTGTCATGCCCAGCACTTCCTCTGCTGCCACCACTGCTCCCACCAACACAGGTAACATAAACCAACCCATTCCTTCCCTTTGGGCAAGCAAAATTTGGAGTTGCCTGCATGACCAAGAGGCTCTGAGCCCTCTGCCTGCTGGGGAGGGTGGGTTTGCTGCAGCAGGTAAGCAGAATATTCAAGGTACCTCACCAGGTCCCTGGAGAGAAGTGGGAGAGATGGAGTTTGCCACCTGAATCAATAGAGATCTGCCAAATCGCACCTGCCGGGCTTGTGCTGCTGTCACAGCTTTCACTCCAAGGGCTGCTTGTTTGTTTGTCAGCTGTGATGCATTTTTATTGTTTCCTGGGTATGTGAATTCCCACATCTGTTCCCAGGGCAGGGAGCACCACTTCTCCTGGGGTTGGATGGCCACCAGGGTTAACTTAGCAGTGCATGGAGCAGGACATGAGTGCTGTCCTGCTGCTGGGACCTTGCAGGGCCCTGCACTGTGCACCTGCTCCTTTCCCAGGGATCCTGAGCAGGGCTGGGAGCCAGAGGAGCCAAGGAACACCAGGATGTGTCATCCCCTTGGCTGTGGGCAGGGACAGTGGTCACATCCCCAGGGAGGAGCACACCTCTGCAGCTTGCCATGGGAGTGAGTAGTGGAGCAACTCCTGCCTGAGCGGGGCCGGGCAGCAAGGGAAGGGGCTGCCAAAAATGCACTCAAGGTATTGTCCATGTTGGAGGTGCAGCTGCTGCAATCCTGCCCTGCAGTTGGGTTGGCCACTGCAGTTTGAGATGATCCAGTCAGTGTAATAAGACCTGACAGCATCCTGCCGCTGTAAGCCAGGGTCATTCTAGAGGGTCCAATGGACTCAGGGTAGCTCATGGCTATTGGAATGGCTTATGGGATGTTTACTGCCCCAGGGTGGAAGTTTCCAAGTGTTAATTGCTGCAGGTACAGCACCTTGGGAAGGTGGGGTGAAGGGCTGGGTCAGGCCGGTACTTGGGATTGGGCTTCCCACGTGGAGGAGGATTCCTGATTTGGGAAAATGGGAGACACTTGGTGTTTTTGCTTCTTGGGCAGGAATTTAGTGCATTTCAGGATTAGGCAACTGTCTTTTGCTTTTGGGTGCTGTGGTGTTAAGAGGGAGAAGTGTGTGGGTGAGCGTAAATCAGCTCTGTGCAGGGAGGGCTGCCTGTTTATACCTGGGGATTTAAGCTTCCAGATATTTAATTTCTGGTAACTGTACTTCAGCTTGTTGAAACATTTCAGTCTTGAAAAGCCTCTTGTGGATAATGAGCCTGCGGGGAGGCGGCAATCCCTGGGAGCCTCAGACTGGGGAGGAGGGGTGGATGTGGGCCTTATGTTAGCAGTGCAATTAATGAGCAGGTAGGTAGCCAGCATTTGCAAGAAAACTCTGGGAGAGAGTGGAATAAAACAAAATGAGAGAGCGGTTTTCCTGCCTCCTTTGAAACAAAGAACAGGCAAAACTCACCTAAGTTTAAAATGTTCCATGTGATATGTCATGGGGTAAGCGACCATGGGTGGTGGAGGGTGGGGGACATAGGAGATAGTTCTGCTTTGAGGTCTGGGGTCTGCCTGGAGAAGGCTCTGGAATGGCTCTGCCAGCCCCAGTAGGAACCTTTTTTGATCCTCCCAAAGCTGTCCCAACAAAGGAGCAGGGGGACAGCATGAGCCACTCCCTGTGCCCTGGTTCAGGGGGCTGGTGCTGGAGGGTGCCCCCTTTGTCTGCAAACCAGGATGAAAAATGTCCCTGCTGCACTGGGGACCTGGGTTCACAGTTTGCTGTGTGACAGGGTGCAGCCTCTCCTCCTTCCTGCCCACGTCCTGGGACACAAGGTTCCTTCTGGGGCTGTGGGGCACAAGCCTTCTCCAGGCAGACCCGAGACCTCAAAGCACAACCATCTCCTTCATCCCAGTGGGTGTCACCAATGGGCAAGTGGGCACGAGGGAGGAGCACTGGGAAATGGACGCAAGGAGATCTGTGAGGAATCCTCACACCACAGAGCTGTGTGGAGGCCCTCTCTGATGAGCCATGGAGACCAGGTTCCTGCTGGGAAACATTAGCCACCATCCTGCCTGGCTCCTGCTCCCCACTCACACCTTCTTTGCCCTATTAATTATTACAAGGGAAATTATGAAGGTCAATGTGCGCCAAAGTCCAGAGTGAGAAGATCAGCAGTTTGCTCACAGCCATGAGCCAACTGATCACAGCCACCACGGAGATGCCTGGGCTGCCAGGGGACACGGCTGCCTTTGCAGTGCCAGACATCATCGCTGTGGCTCTGTACTTCACTTTTGTCCTCGCTATCGGGATATGGGTGAGTCCCTGAGGGGCCGGGGTTGGGTCTGCCTGAGCCAGAGAGGCTTTGACGCTCCCTGGACCCCTCCTGGGTACAAAAGGGTTTACCTAAAAATGGCATTCTCTGCACGCATTTATCCCAGGGCCAGTTGAGCAAATTCGGGGGTGATAGGGATCCTTCTGTGAGCTCTCATTCCCACCCCACATGGGGATAACCGTGGGATCATTCCCTGGAGGTTGTTCTGGGAATGATGCCTGTGCTGCTGAGCAGCCTCACATCTGTGTGTGGACAGGCGGGAGGCAAAAGAAAAGCCAGGGTTGTGCTGGAGAAGACTGAAATCGGACCTTAAAAACTTTGGAAAGATTGTTGCTAATTATTTGTTCATGTTGCTTGGTGAAGGCCTCTGTCACAGACACCTACTGTGTTCTGCTTGGCTGAACTCTTTTTACTTCCCCAGTTGGTACATTCACGGAGAAGTCATTAAACAGGTACAAACAGCTTCTTTCCAAAGCACAACGATCAGAAACCTCCGTAGAGAGGCAGAAGCGGTGGGTGAAGCCTGGCATACTTAACAGATCCATAAAAGTATTTTGGAGCTGATGCTGATACCAAGCATTAAGAATTCTCCTGGCTTAGTCTGACTCGAGGCTGGGTGAATGGAGGAAAACTCTTTTTCCTGTTCTTTTTCCTGTGATTCCAGTCATCAATACGAGCAAACCGGAGGAGCGTTGGAGGCTTTTTTCTGGCTGGACGATCCATGACTTGGTGGCCTGTGAGTGAAATGCTTCCCTCTGTTTCTCTCGGTTTAAAAGCAATTCCAGATGTAAGAGCAGGTCTGGAGAGGGGACCCGGTCCTTACCTATTTTGACTGTAGAATTGAGATGAAGGGGACAGATGAAGGACACAAAAGGAATCATCCCACGCATCTTTGCCAATGGGCTGCCAGGCCAAAAGGGTAGCTCAACATCTTCAGGGTTTTCCAGCTCTCAGTTTCTCTGCTAAAATCAGTAATAAAACTGTTCCCATTGATGAAAATTAGGGAATGCTGCCTACCTAGCTGGGTTTGAAACTTCTTGGATTCAACTCATCACTGATGTACCCAAGTCAAGAGAGCTTTAGTTAATCTACGAAGGTGTTATCCCATAAAAAGCATTTAGACACTGAAGAAAAAATAATCCCAAAGCCTAGGACTTTCTGAGTTCTTGCTATTTTGAGTAGAGTTTTGAGTTTATTGACTAATGATGTAAAGGATATAAACTTCAAACCACTGAAGTATAAATCTTCACTATGAAGGAAAAAATAATCTATTGAAGGCACCTTTTCTTGGGAGTGAAAGGTACATATAAAGATAATTTAAAGTTTGAAAGGAATAAAAACACCACAGGAATAAAGATTCTTCTCAGCCAGTGCCAGACTCTAGAACCATATATCTCTCCAGTGAGTCGTGGGTAACAGAATGCACTTCTCAACCAAAACACAGTTTTATTCTTTTCTTCCTTTGGCTGTGCACTGCCCATAAATTCACTAGGCTAGATTTTCAGCCTGTTCCACCAGAGACACATACACCTCTCTAAAATCTGTCATTTCTTCAATGTTCTTTATACTTCTGTCTCAGTCAAGTGACGTTTAATGGAAAAGCTTAGCTTGATGGTCTTCTCTAATTAAGAGGGGGAAGGTTAAAAGATACTGAAATTGAATATTTTTTCCTTAATCTTGTTCTTTTAAACAAGATTTCTGTGGTTTTTTTTCTATTAAAAATCCCCCAAACAAACCCCAAAACAGTCACACTGCTTTTGGCTCCAACCACAGGTGGCTACAGAGGCTGCTGGATGCAGGTCAGCTCTTGGCTCTCCTGAACTGTTTAAGGTTCAGAGCAACCTCTAATGCTGTTCACATCCCAATTTTGTTTGTCAGAGCTGATTCCACTTCTGCAGCTCTCCTGCAGGCTCAGTTCCTTGTGGCCTTCACCTTGAGTACATGACTGGTTTATCTGTATTTTATTATTTTTTTCTGGGAGTGACAGGTTTCAGCTGTGCATTAAGCAACCTCAACTAAATCCTGATATTAAATTGCTGCTCCTCTGTATTTCTGTGTCTGATCTACATCTCGAGAAAACTGCTCACATTTCTTGAGAGCACTGGTTGCAAAGTCCTGTGGCAGCAGCTTCTTTTAATCAAGAGTTTTCTCAGACAGACAAGAAGGCAGAGCTGTCAGCAGAGTCAGTGTGGGTGTCGATGTCATATCAATGTTTTACCCTGCTCAAAGACGAGAAGCGGATCAGCTTCCATCATTCCTTGTTCCACAGGTGGCAGCACGAAGGAGAGAAAAAGCTCCTCGTAGGTGATGTGCCTAAAAGCAAACTGTAGGATGAAAGGGCTTGACTTGTCCTTTGGGTGACTTTTCATTTGACCCTGAGAGAGGTTTGATGTTGGCATGCAGAAAGGAGGTGAGCCTTTGTGCCAGTAAAAGTAGTAATTAAGTCAGATAGTTTTTGGCCTCTTTAAAGAGCCTTGGAGCTTGCATTCTTCCAATTAAGGTGTCAGTGAGCCATGGCAGGGACAGCCTACCCTGCCCACAGCCTGCAGGTGACATTAACCTGAGGCATGAGCATTTTCCAGCCTGCTGCAGAGCTCCATAGCTTTGAACCTACCTTAGGCATTAAACACAAAGGCCTGCATGCTCCTGTGATATCCTTGCTATGGTTCAGGAATCTCCTCCCTCAGGAGGGGCTCCAAGAGAGCACTCCTGTCACCATGGCTGTGTGAACCAGCACCACACATGTTCAGAGCAAGACTTAAAAGGGGCTGTCAGCAAGACATGGGGAGGTAAAGGTCAGCAAGGTCAGAGATGGCACCTTGCTGGCTGATTAACAAGGGAATGGGGAAATCCATCACTTTTCATGGACACTGAGGAATCTGTGGTGACACCAGACTGCCCTCCCTCCACTGTGTTGCCCCTGACAGGTGTGTACCTCAGGAGAACCACTGGCAAAGTGAGCCCTCATTCTGAGATTAGGCTTTGCCTTGAAGTGGGGGCAGTGGAAGGGAGCAGGAACATGCTTTAAGATATAAAAATGTAGGGTTTTTTGTGAGGTGAAGGAAACCTCAACTCTCCATTAGCACCCAGCTGCCTAACTACAAGGAGATGAGATCCTGGGGAAAGACAGTTCCTGGGCAAAATGCTTGGGTTGATACAGAAGTTACTCAAGGTGACTTTCTCATTTTTGTCCCTGTGCCCTGTGTTTCAGATTGGAGCATCCCTGATGTCGAACAATGTGGGCAGTGGTTTATTCATCGGCCTGGCGAGCTCTGGAGCAGCTGGAGGCATTGCTGCTGGGACCTTTGAGTGGAATGTAAGAGTCAGTTCTGTTGTCAACTAAGATGTCACTGTTTACAAAGGGACTGGGGGTTTGTCTCCAAAATCAGGTGTTTAACAGTATCAGCAGCAACAAGTGCTCAACTCTCAGGAGAGAAGCCTCCAGACATTCTGACAGCCTTGGAAACATGAGATCTTTATTTTATTTTAAGTGGAATTCACTAGAATTATTAGCTCTTTGACCTTCTCAGAGGTACATGGCTGTATTTTTAACCTTTAGTCTGCACTCGTGAAGATTAAAATAAAAGATAATGAATGCTGGAAAGGTGCTTGGATAATCACAGGATTCTGGGTACAGGGAGTTAAAAGAAAAAGCAGCATGTGCTCCTAAACTCAGTGTAAATCCGTGAGAACCAGCAACGCTCTCTTCACCTGGCAGCTGCCAAAATGTGGTGTCTCTGGGGTGAACACCCAGGTGTGAAGGCAGGTCTCATTCTGCCCTGTTGAAGTGGCCTGGAAAATTGCCACTGACACCACACAGAGCATGAAAACCAGGCCCTTGGTGTGTGATGCTAATGAAATTTCTCAGCTGATGAGGAGTGAGATTAGTGCCAGCCTCACAAGAAATATCACTCACCTGATTCTGAGTCTCTTGCCTACATCAGCAGAGAGTGCTAATAGTGCCAGGTACTTGCCAAGCACAGGCAGGGCCCACCAAAAGCTCTTCCCTGGGGTATTGCATTCACTGCACTGTTTTTTCCTAGACCATTAAGGTCACCTTTGAATCCTTTGTGAGGAAAATCGAGATTGTTCAGCCTGATGCATGTAGGACATAACAATATTGCTGTACTGTAAGGAAATCTATTCAAGTCACTTTAGAAGCTCATGAAGACAAGACTGTATTTCAGGGCAAATCTAAGTCCATGAGCTCAGATAAATTTATTTCAGGTTGGAGAGGGAGCTTAGATATGCCATTACTCTCTCCTTTTGCTGTGGGACATCATTCAGCTGGAGGTGATGCTCGTGTGAGCATCTTTCACCTCAGCCAGTCTCTGCCAGTGCAGGAGCCACGGCTGTTCTCTTCAATTAGTCACAATCTCTGCTCACAGGGATCAGTTTCTTCTCTGAAAACTTAAATAACTGATCAAAATAAATGTAAGGATGAAAGATAATGGCCCAAGACAACCAGGAGGTGAGGTTTGATAATCCAATGGTTTTATTTACCTTCAAGATCTCCTGTTTGGGAATCAGAGAAGAAATACATGATGGGAGATGCCTTTATGCTTTCACCTGTGGCAAAGCAGCTAAAGTGTCTCTTTATCTACCAGTGACAGAAGCACATCTGCTCCAGCCTGCGAGGAGAACATCCCAGCAGAGTCTTGCTGTTGCTTATTTTTATGCTCCGCAGGGACAGTCTGCTGCCTCAGCCTCATTACTTGCTAATCAAGCAACAAACAGATGCTCCCATCCTGCTCTGAATCACTTAACTCTTCACTGCCACAGTATCAGTGGTTTCAAAGGCCGCCAAATACAGCACCATCCTTCAGAGAACCAGAGCAACAGAATACACTGTCTTGCCCAAAAGAGCAGAAGATGGGAGAGGAAGTGACACCCATGACAGAGAAACACAGGGCTTAGGAGGAGAACTTCAGAAGCTTCTAATTGAATTGTAATAATTCCTCTAGTTGCTCTCTCACCTTGTGAGCAGGCAGAAAAAGTTAGTCTGCTTCTCAGACACATTCATGGCCCTGTACCCTTCTGCTTTCTTAGGACGGGAGGACAGGGGAGAGAGCTGTTCCCGTGTGTTGAATCCTGTGTGTTTATTCTCTGTCTCTTTAACAGGCCACCTGGGCAATCGTGGCTCTCGGCTGGATCTTTGTGCCTGTTTACATCGCAGCAGGAGTAGTCACCATGCCTCAGTACCTGCAGAAGAGGTTTGGAGGGCAGAGGATACAAATCTTCCTGTCCGTGCTGTCCCTGATTCTCTATATGTTCACCAAGATATCCGTATGTATCCAATCGAACACAACCCTTGTGTCTAGGGCAGGGATTGGGCATCCTGGTATGAGGCAGGGCTGCTCAGAGGGAACTCAGATGTCCTTGAAAGGACCAGCTCAGCTCCCAGGAGCAGCAGCAGTGTGTTAGTGTGCTCTCCTGCCTCTGTATTGATCATGGAGACCTTTCTTAAGAGACAGAGCCCTCATTAAACAGAAACACACCGTGAGAACTTTACAGGGATGTGCAGCTAATTACTAAACAGTATAAGTACCACGGGCTGTCTGCCTGCTTTTCCTCTTCTATCACATCAAACCTTAGGCAACAGAGACAGAGGAAGGGCAGCATTTCCCCATCTGAAAATCTGGCTGGCAGCATCTTGTAGAGATGAAATTCTCTTAAATTATCATAAACTTGCTGTTGTTCTTGTAGCTGAGTTTTCAGCCCTGGGTATTTCATGGTTGTTCCTCTCTCTTTCTCTCACTTGTGTTGCACAAAAAGGGTATAGTGAAGGGGAGATAGGTTCTGGCTTAAGACACCTCAGTGTGCTTTCTGGATTGCTTGTAGCATTGTACCCTGCTGGTAACCAAAAACCAGTGTAGCCTACTGGATATTTCCTCCTTTTAAATGCCATTCAGAAAGAAACAGAAGTTATGCACAGATATTTACTGAGAACTACCTGTGCCCTTGGAGTGAGATGAGTGTATTTCAGAGTCTGTTACAGGGACTGAAGATGTCAGTCTTTTGTCTCCAGCTGATTATCCAAGGTCAGTACAAGCCAGTTTTCATTAAACCCTACTGAAGTGTTCAGATGTCAAATTGCCTTGGGAGGCACTGACTGGAGATAAGACACTCATGTGGCTTCAAGGTCCTTCTCCTGGGCTTATTATGTCTCAGGTCCTGGGAGGGACATTTAGAAGAGTCCCAGGCTGGGTGTGTGGGATAGATTTCCTCCTCTAATGGGCAGCTCTTGGTCATATCACCTGTGACCGTCACCACTGCCTCCAACTCTGCTCTGTGGGACCGGAGCATTGCCCTGGGTGGCAATGAGTGACTGAGGTCTTGCAGAGAGGCATTTGAAGCCACTTTACCTGTGAGGAATAAATGGCAACTCTCTCCTGCAGCAGCCCAGAGCGTGCACAGCCAAGGTATGCAACAGAGCTGTCTTTCAGGGTGACCTTCAGCAGAGCAGCCTTTGCCAGTGCTTTTCAGAGCAGGACCCTGGCCCCTGTCGCTGCTGTTCCATCTCAGTGGGTTCTCCTCTGTGCAGCCAGTTCACACGTGGCTGACGGATGTGGCTGGGGGAGTTTATGGCCATGACAGGTGCTTTCTATTAAGCAGAGCTATTGTTTGTGGAGAGCTCATTTAGCGGCTGGCTGGACAGCAGGCACTTGGTTACAAGAAGGATTTTTCTCCCTGTGCTTCCTGCCCAAACACATGTTAACAACCAGGGCACTGCAGAGTCTTTTCAGCTTGCAAGGAAAACAGAGATCTCAATAAACAGTGCTGTCAGAGGACTGATCCTGCACGGTGACAGAGGTGGTTGTGTTTCCTGCTGGGAAGCCAAACCCCAGAAGGGGCAGTGATTCCTGGGCTGTACTGACTGTGCCTGTCCTGTCTCAGGCCTGCCGAGGTCAGGGGTTGCACTGGCTCCTTGATTTAAAGGTGCTTGTTTCAGACACAACAAACAGAATTCTTGCTCCGTCTCTTCTGCCTCTCTTGGTAATGGTCTTCACTTGTATCTCACCCCATACCAGGTTTGCAGGAGTAAGGACTCCTGCATTTCCTGGACATAAACAAGTAGTAATGACTACCTGATTTCTGGACATAAACATCTCCGTTATCACCTTCTGCAATTTTGAATGATGTTATCTCTATCATTCCAGGTTTCACCCAGTTTCTGGTGTCACTCACACTGCCAGAAGGCCCAAACAAAACCCAGCTGACGGGGGTTTCTGTATTTCTAGTGAGGTCCTCCAGAGGTATAACATGTTTTTCTGACTCATCCTAATATGCTATACTGCATGAACAGAAAAGCAACCTGTTGACTTTTTCGGATAAATAAATCATGGTACAAGGTACCAGTGACTCTTTAGGGGATTGTCAAGAGGGAGTGTCTTCTGGGCCACACGGCCGCCGAGATGCAGCCCTGGGAAGAATATGGTCTGTGCTATCTCCCCCTCTTTCCCTCCATGTCTGCCTGTGGATACATGGGCTCTGCTGTCCAGAGATGTCTTCATAGTCAGCAAAAGGAATAGTGTTTCCACCAGTCCTTCTCTGTGCCAGCCAGATGAAGATGGTTTTTATTTTGATGACTTTTTAGTCCCTTGGCATAGCACCTTCATTTTCACCCTCCTGCTCTCCCAGATCCTGAAAGCTCTGACCTGAAGGGAAATTTTTCCTTACAGCAGAGCAAGGTTCAGAATCAACAGCCCAACAACTCTTCTCCTCCCCTTCCACTTCACCTTCATGGTGTCCTCCCTTGTCAATGCTTTCAGCCGCAGAGGGCTGCAGGCTGCTTTATTAGATTTCACTTGCACGAAGCACTACTAATGCCAGACTGCCCTTGGTTTTTTTATTCCAGGTAGACATTTTTTCAGGAGTGTTGTTCATCCAAATCTGTTTCGGCTGGAATCTCTACTTGTCCACTGTGGCCTTGCTAGCAGTGACTGCTGTCTTTACCATAGCTGGTAAATAGCTGATTTTAAAGCACACATTATAAACCGGAGCCTAGGATAGAAGCTTCCCATTTCCTACAGAGGGGAAAGAGTATTCAGGTCCTGGTCTGAGGGAGAGATTGCCCCCATTGCTGGTAGTACCTGCCCTGTCACTCCCATCTGTTGGAGACCATGTGACTCTTCCCCTCTCCCCTCCTGGCCTAAGGGAAAGTGGTAAGGGGGGAACATCACTGTTTTTAGAAGATTTTTTAATACTGCACAAAGCTCTTGGCTCCCTCTGTGCAGGGAGTCACCACTACCCATGTTTGCTATTTTTTTCACTTTCTGCAAAATTAGCAACTTCAGCTGTTAAGATGCTGAACTGCCTCCAAGTCTTCTCATGAACACGGAAAACCCTTCTTGCCATTCCTCATGGGAGGGCTTGTGACAGCTGCAGGCTCCAGGGGACCAGTGCAGTGCCAGCTTCTCCCAGTGGGTCTGTCCTGAAATCACGGGGCTGGGGCTGAAGAAAGGTTTTTCTGGGTGAGGTTTCCCTGTGCATGGTGACACACTGACTGCTCTCTCTGCTTCTCCTGGCAGGGGGTTTAACTGCTGTGATTTACACAGAAGCACTGCAGACCCTGATCATGGTGGTGGGAGCTTTGGTCCTCCTGTTCATAGGTAAGGAGAACCTGCAGTGGCACCACACAGTTGTTTAATGGTCTAAAGGCCACAGGACCTTAGCAGAGTGCTTCACCCTTTCCTGTGTGGTGCAGAAATGGGTTTTAACCACTCACAGAAGTGGTGCCAGCATAACTCTCATTCAGCCATCAGACATGCTTCATCCTTTGCACTGACAGTATGGAGGTGAGGCTCTGGATACCTTCACCTCACTGGAGTTGCTGGTGTTCCAAGAGCTTTGGAACATTGCATTCTCAGAGCCAAATTCAGCTCTCATTAAGTTCGTGTTAATTCAGAGTAATCCTGCTGACTTTCACTGTTGACTTTTGGACTTACTGTGGGTTCATGTCGGCATAACTGAGCGTTATAAAGATTACAAAGAGCATTATAAAAAAATAAAGAGCAACAAGGAAATGGCCATCACTAATCTTTGTTTTAAGCCTTCTAGGGAAACAGAAATAGCTAAACCAGGTATATATTTTTTCATGTTATACCTTCCTGCTCTAGCTCTTGCAGGGTGTACAAGAAAAGACTAGATGCTGATGACATTGCAGGGATTAGGATCATGGAGATTTTCCTGCATTGATCCTCTTCCAGAATGTGTTGTTTAAACCACAAGGACTTTGGGCAAAATCCAGCTGACTTCTGTAGAAACCTTGACAGTAAAAAGCAAAGGTGGAATGAAAAGTAAAGGAGATAAGAGGAAGCTAAAAGAAAAGTAATCACGAGACTCAGGTAAGATAATAACTTTGCAGGGTACGCCAGCCCTTAAATCACTGGCATTATCTTTACAGGATTTGAAAAAGTTGGCTGGTATGAAGGACTTCAGGAGAAATACAGCACAGCAATACCAAAGATCACGGTCCCAAACACGACCTGTCACCTGCCACGTGACGATGCCTTCCATGTGTTCAGGGATCCCATCACAGGAGACATTCCCTGGCCTGGCCTTATATTTGGTCTCTCTGTGATGGCCATTTGGTTCTGGTGCACTGACCAGGTAAATAAATTCTTTCCCTCAGCAGACAAACTACCATGCTGTTATTTTCAGTCCACTCCTCAGTTTGTGGATGTGTGAGCTGAAAAATCACTGTGCCAAAGCATGGAGGAGTTGTGACCTTTTTTACTGGTCTAGACCAGAATGTTTCACTCCTTCCACCTTCTCAGCAAGCTGCTAATTTTATGCACTTCTTAGTGCAGTGAGAACAGGTTATTTTCATCCATCTTTATCCCACTGTGGGCTGGTGAGTATTGGGAGTCTTCATGCAATTAGCATGACAAGGATATAAAAATGTGAATCTGGAGCTGGCTCTGCTGTGACCTGGTGTAGACCTCCAGACAACATTCCTCCATTCATATTCCCAGATGTCTCCTGTCCCTTATTCATTTTCAAGCTACAAACAAGGAAATCTGCGTGTGTTTCTCAGACATGGTGCTTCTGTACTTTCGGATGGGATAATTATGAAACCCCACCACTGAGCTTTTACCAAAACAGCCACAGTCTGCTTTGTTCCATGTCTCTTGCTGCCATACAGCTGCTGTCTCCAGCCCTCAAGGTGACTTCATTTCAGTCAAGGGTGAAATTATTCCTGTAAAGGAAATTTCCACACTGCCCTCTCCCGTAGCCTGTGGACTGAGCTCTGAACGGTGGCAGCAGGCTGCAGTCAGTGAGGTGGGAAAGCTGCCCTTGGCATGCAAAACACCCTGGAATCCTGCGGGATCAAAGTCATCCATGAGAAGGAGAGACAGAGAGGATGGATTCTGCTCACTGTGTTGTGCTTCTGTTTTATTCTCTGCTCCCTTTTTGCACTGATTGCAGGTCATGGTCCAAAGCTCTCTCTCTGCCAAGAACCTCTCCCATGCCAAAGGTGGATCAGTGGTGGGAGGATATCTGGAAATGCTTCCTATGTTTTTGATTGTCATGCCAGGAATGATCAGCAGAGTTCTTTTCCCGGGTAAGCCTTCCCCTGTTCCTTGACTTGGGGCTCCATACCTGCCATGACCAATCCCACACAGGTCTGCCAGCACTTTGACATCTTAGGAACTGCTGTCCTGCAGGCATGTTCATAGAGATTCCTGTTGCACTGTGGTGTTCCCATGCCCTCCCTCCACCCTCCCTCCCAGTTCTCCCACAGCGGCAGAAGTCACCAGGAGTAGCCATAAGGGGTGTATTTTGCCATTGGGAGGATATAGATCAGTGCAGTGGACATTGCATCCATCTGTCTCTCTGGAGAGAGTGAGTGAAATTAAATCCATGGAGCACTGAGGTTGTCCTTCAGGTCCTACGGATTACATCCATGAGGTGTTTTGGAGAGTTCCAGCAATCTACCACATAGATTCATTCAGGTCCTGGTGGATTAGGCTAAACAAGCCTCCCTTGTATCCCAAGGAGCTCTCATTGCTGGTTTCCCCAGAGCCTTCCCTGTCCCAGGAAGAATGCCTCAGTTAGTAGGATCACTCTCAGAGGAAAGAGCCTATCTCCCAGATTTCCTAAATAGGAGTAAGTCAGCCTCCAGCATCCCAGGGAACCCAGCTGACAGGTTCATGGAAACAGTCCAGTTCCCACAAGTGACAAATCATCAAGGATTACAGTTATGCAACATCCAGGAGAGTTTTAGCTGTACCCTGAACAGAATTTCAAAATGTCATCTCAAAGTTTCACCTCTATTATACGATATAAAACATTTTTCAGCTCCATTCACTGTAGCTGCATTTCACCTCTAAATTTATATGAAACCATACAAGGCATCAGGATTTGTTCCCTTGATCTAAACAACCTATGGCTCAGTGGGGTTTGCACTGACTCCTTGCTGTTTTCCTGTTCCACAGATGAAGTGGCCTGCGTGGACCCAGCTATCTGCAAAAGGGTCTGTGGAGCTGCTGTGGGTTGTTCCAACATCGCCTACCCCAAACTGATGATTGAACTTTTGCCTGATGGTGAGAAACACACTTGTGGAGCTGGGCTTGAGCCAGGCTCTCATGGGGGGATCAGGCTGCCCTTCCCCATCCTAAATCTGTGGAAATCTTACTGCAGATACCAGAGAGCGGGATGGAAAAAAACAGCGCTCAGAGGCCCAAGGGCTAGTCCTGATTCTCCTTCTGTGTTTCGCTCCCGCAGGGCTCCGGGGTTTGATGATTGCAGTGATGATGGCAGCCCTGATGAGTTCCCTCACCTCCGTTTTCAACAGCAGCAGCGCCCTCTTCGTTGTCGACATCTGGCAGCGGGTCCGCCGGCAGGCCTCAGAGCAGGAGCTGATGATTGTGGGCAGGTCCTTACATTTATTTATGTCTCGTTCCTCTCATCATCTGTTCTGAGTGCAGCATTTATATCCTCCAGGCTGGACTCACTGAGAAAAATCTGGTGCCTGTAATTTACAGCAGGAACACGGCTTGGGAAAAAGTGTTGCGTTTTCCAGCTTCTTCTTGGCTAGACCTGGTCAAAGAGAAACTCTGAGTGTACCACTGAGCTAAGCAGAGAATTGCCTCTCTTTTCTCTAAACTAATTATAAATACTGCTTTAAATGTAACTTTTAGAAAAGCCAAAAGTGCTCTGGAGGCATCGCCACCGGAGGTCTTTAAAAACATGCTATTTTTGCATCAGACAGGAGTGATACGTTGCAGTTACTTTTCTTTTTTTTTTTCAGGGAAAAGTGCACAGCTGAGCCTCCCAGCTCTCTGTCTCCATGACAAGTTGTAGTGTCCTTTGCAAACAAGCTTTGGTGCTGCATTATATCAGGGGCATATAAAGTTCTCCTCCAGACAGGGGAATTTAAGCTGCATTCAGTCTGTTTGTGGTGCTTTTGCTCTCCAGTCATGAGCATTAAGTTCTAAACTTTGCTGAGGGGTGGCTGAAGGCTGCGGGCAAGCTCATACTTCAGAGTGGCAGAGTGGTGAGAGGACAAGCACCTCTTGTAGGTTTACCCCTCTCAGTAGGGATAAACCTCTGTGGCACACAGTGCAAAGGCGAGGGAGGGTTGCAATATTCACCTGAGATCCCAAACAATTTTAATAAGTAGTAAACAAGGTTGGAGATTTGGCAAAGGCAAGAGACTGAATATATTACCTGCTTGGAAAGGTGGCAGAAAGATTGCTTCCTCAAGCTTCCAGCTCCTTTTTGTCACATCCAAGAGCAAGGTCACTGAAGATCATGTCATACTTTAGGACACACCAGGCTCACGGTGGAAGAACAATTTTCTCTTTTCCTGTGTACACAAGGAAAGGTTCTTGAGAGCGATCTGTGGACTTTTTCTTAGGAAATTCTGATAGCAATTGGGAATGTGTTTTGCTGCAAATCTTTTCCGTGTGGACTCCACTACTTGTAGAGTTAACACAATTTTATCTTCCTCTTTCAGAGTCTTCATCCTCATCCTTGTGGCCATCAGTATTGTCTGGGTCCCCATCGTTCAGTCAGCCAACAGTGGAAAGCTCTTTGACTACACTAATTCCATAACCAGCTATCTGGCCCCGCCAATCACAGCCGTCTTCCTCTTGGCAATCTTCTGCAAAAGAACTACTGAGCCTGTAAGTGAAGTGTCAACAACCAGCTGAAACCCATATTTAATCTGATAAATTAAATAAACTTGGAGTCAGTCCAGCTAAAGTGTGACGAGGAGACAGCCTTTCCCTGGCATGCATCTGTGGATCTTAACCCAGTCTCTAGGGGGTGTGGGTTTGTTTCTAAGAAGTCACTGCAAGTGGTACTTCTTGGCAGTGCCATTTAAAAGCATGAAAGGGAAGTTTTTCTGCAATTTAGGGATGATGTGTCAAAATCTCATTGGAGGAGCATTGTTAGGAGGAGAGTCTTGCATTGCTTGTGCTCTATCTGCTCCATGTTCAAGGGCAGAGAGAGAAAGTGAGGATTTTTACCTGAAAGAATTCTCCTTTGATGCACATCAGTGCAGATTTCCATCAGGCATTAAAAGTCTTGGGAAAGAAGAAGAAGAGGAGAGAGAAAACTACAACCAGAGGTAACTTGAAGTGACCTTTTCTTTGTGCTTGCCTTTCTCAGGGTGCCTTCTGGGGCCTCATGGTTGGGCTTCCTGTTGGTCTGGTTCGGATGATCATGGAGTTTATTTATAGCGCCCCGTCTTGTGGGGAGGAGGACAGAAGACCAGCTGTGCTAAAGGACTTGCACTACCTCTACTTCTCCCTCATCCTCTGTGTCCTCACTGCCATTGTCATTGTCATCGTCAGTCTGTGCACCCCACCCATCCCTGAAGAAAAGGTAAGTGACTTGCAGTGGCATCTTTTCCCAGAGCCCCCATCTGGGTACCAAAAACCTCTGAGATCTGCCCTTTTCTGCTCCTCCAGTGGCTAAGAAATGGTGTGTAATGCATATGCTGCCAAGGAGCCTTTGCTCCTCAGCTCCTGCTATTCCCCAGGTCACAGAGTGTTAATGCTGCTGAGCACTGAGTGCTTCAAATTGAGTGTGAGTTCCCATGCTGTGCCCAGAGCTGGGCAGACACCACAGCCCATCATAACTGGAATAGAAAGAAAAGAAGAAGGGGAAGGAGATGAAATCACATTACAGAGCACTGCTGAGGAGGAATTAAATATATCTAATTGCAGCATCTAGCCTGTTTCAGCAGAGCCAGCATCAATCTTGCAGGCAAACGAGATTAATATCTTTTGCAACATGGGCATTTAGGAAAATAACATTTTGTCCCAATGTGATCTCAATTAAATTTAATAACTTTGAGGGAAGCACAACTTTCTTTTACTTAGCACATTAAAATGGTGCAGAGTTGGGAGGTTTTATATTATACAACCTTAAAGCAACTCTTCCCAGTCCCAAGTTTTAAAGCAGCTGTCAATATAACAAAACTGCCATCTACCTCTCAGCAAAGGTTACTGGATAGATTAAAAAGACCTATTTTTTCCTGTCTAACTGCATGAGAGAGAAAATGCTATGATGGCATCAATCTGTTGCTTCCTCATAACTTGTAAAGCATTAACCAGCTCCATCAATGTTTGATGGAATGTTATAGGTGTCAAAGACACCCTGCTCCTAAAGAGTACATGAAAGCAGGTGCTCAGATAGGGGAGAGGAGGGGGGAGAGAGGCTGTCTTTGTGTCTGCTTGGAGATAAACTCTCAGCTTTTATTAGCTATCAGAGGATCCACATGGGAGACAGAAATACTGGCAAGGAGGCACCATTAGATGTGCTGCTTACGTTGTTCGCGGCTGCTCAGGGGTGGCCAGATGGTTGCCAGCAATTAATTACTGTGGTTTAATGAGTTCCCACTCATCATCTGACCTGCGATAGCTAAACATGTGCAGTGCTCCCTGCCCACAGCAATAGCAAGATAAGATGCATTAATGCAGCGCTGGTGAATGGTGAGCATCAAACCAGCAGTTCAGGAGATGGAGAAACTGGCCCCTGCACCTCCTGAATTTTTAGCCTGGCCTCAGAGGTATGAAAATGTTTAAAGCACCTTCTAAGAGGTGGAGTTCAGGATGGAGCCTACTATAATAGAATTAGGGAAAGAGAGGTTATGATCCTAGGAGATTCCCCAGAGGAGATTTTCAGGTATTTATACTGAAATGTGTGACTTTGTAGGTGTTGGATGTAAATGGCCTTATTTGACATATTCTTCAAAGAGGCAGGGGTATGGTCAGGGAGGGCAGGATTTTGTCTGAGGCAGCTGTGTGCAGTTGTCCCAGAGGAACAAAGGATGAGAGGTGGTGGCTGCCTTCCCTTGGGAACATCTGGAGAGCCAGGGAGGGAGGAGAGTTTGCTAAGAGGCAGCACTGGCCAGGAGCTAACATCAGCTGGAATTTTTTGGGGAGAATTTTCTCAATAGGATAGCCTTTTGGTGCGCCATGGATCCCATATAGAGCTCAGTGTCTGACCTCTGTAAAAGAGAATCTGTTGTAGAAAATTGATGAGAATTAATGATACTGCCTGTGACAGTGAAAGGCTGGACACAAAGACCCAGATCAATCATCTGATATTTGTGGTGACCATCCCATGTGTCCCCTGCCCCTCAATGCCTTCCCACCACAAGGAAAAGGGGATGGACTGCCAGGAAATTTGTGCCATTAAGCAGTAGCTAATTCCCTTTTCCCATAGCTCAGAAGAAATGGGAGAGTCTGTCCCCATTTTTTTTTAATCTGATTCCATTCAGTTTCTACTATTTGTCACAAATTTTAACAGGAAAAGTCTGCCCTTGTTCCTCAGAGAACAGCCAAAGGGAAGGCATGGGGTTTAACTGAGGTAGGAGACACCATTGCTGGGTTTCTGCCTGTCTGGCACGAATCTGAGTGGGCAGCACTGAGACCAGCATTTTCCATTTTTCTTGCTCAGACTCAGCCCAGCTTTTGCCCTGGACATGAGCAGAGGTGCAGATTTGGACCATCACTCCTGGTGACATGGTTTCTCATGGTTTGTCTCCTCATCTCCAGCGAGTCTGTGGCTGTGCTGAGGTGGCTCAGGGACAGGAGGGCTTGGGAAAGGAAGGGCAGGAGGTGGAAATCAGGGTGGGCAGAAACTGGCACCTGGTCTTTGTGTTTGGCCATTATTGACTTGGTGTGCAAGGGGGCAAACCTGTGGTGAAGAGCCTGTGTGGCCCCACGGCAGTGTCTGAGAGGGAGAGGCTGTGCTGGGTGTCCTGGATGAGGATCTCTAAAGCTCTGGTGCTTTCTGGTTGTTCAATTCCCTTCCTAAGCCTTGGATATTTCTCCTCTAAGACTCACACAGGGCTGGTTCTGCTCGTCCTTAACTGCAGTGCTTGGAGATGGAATGATGAAAGACACGGTGCAAGAGCTAGGAATTGTGTCATTTGTTTTGTCAAGAAAAAAGAGTAGAAAAACAAGCTGGCAAAGACAAAGCCAAGAAAATACAGTGATAGATCATACCTCAGCAGATGTAAATCAGCACAGCTCCATTGCCTTCAAAGACCAGGAACAGCTGTTGAGCACAGTTATGTCGCTTTACACCAGCTGAGGATCTACTCTGGACAACTTTAAATATTGAATCTCAATGCTTTTAAGATAGTAAATGGGCAAAAGGAGAAAAGAGATTTGTATCTGATGTTAGAGTGGTACAGCTAATGTTCCTGGCTTTAAATGAATTACAATCTGAGAACTGCAAGCTGTAGCATTTTCTCCTGCTGTTTTGGACACTCTCCCATCCCTGTGGTGATTGATGCTGTGCTGGAAAACAAGTATGCAAGGAATTTGTTTGGTATGCTCCAGAGTTCATATGTCTTCATTGTAGGTAGTCCATATTGTGTCATGCCGTCCTTGAAAACCCTGCAAAAGAGCTTACAATTAAATTTGAGACTGTGAAGCTGAAACACAACTGTCAGGTGCCAGATGGCATTTTGGAACAGAAGGATTTATTCTAGTTTACAAACAACAAAAGAAAAACTTTGCTGAGTTCTTGCAAACTCCCTTGCCCAAGGAGACTGCGAGGGTGAAAAGGGAGGGGAACAGCACCGAGTGCTGCACCAGCAGGGCAACTCCCCAGGGGCCAGGGCTCATCCGTGGCCACACAGAGCTGCTGCTCTGCCCCACACCTGTAGCAAAGAGGAGAAAGGGGGATCTCAAGGAATGCAGCCAGACAAAACCCACTGGAGCTTGAAGCTGGAGTGTTGGTGTGATGCTTCAGTGAGGGGCTCTCTGGGGAGGTGGTTTGCTTTATTTGGCCATGGAAAGGGCACCAGCTCCTGGGTGGGTCAGTGAAATGATGCCATGAGGTTCCCTGTGTCTGTGCTGCTTTCCATTGGGAATTGATTCCTTCTGGTGGAGTCTGAGCCCCGGGTACACCCCAGCCCTCGCAGATTTTGCTGCAGTGTGAAGGGACACTGATTCAGTGACACATGAGGAGAGGAGAGAACAGAATAAAAGTTTTGGAAATCCTTTAGAACCCTGAAACTTTACTGTGTTTCAGTGACATTTCCTAAGTGATTAAAAAAAAAAAAAGAATCCCCGAGAAAGATGAGGATCATCAAATCAAAGCAATTTAGCACTTCATGACAAGAAAGATTAGCCCTGCCCAATGCTCATCTTGGTTGAAAATGATTTAAATAAAGCTATAAATCTTCTGGAAATTATGCAACATTTCGTGTCAGCCAGAAGCTTCTGCCTGGATCTGTGTGTGCAAAATTCAAAAATTAAACTCACGTTACTTTGTAAGTGACCCACTGGAGATGTTCATTTCTGTACAGGC
Source organism: Pardalotus punctatus (assembly GCA_013400915.1). Classification (NCBI taxonomy): domain Eukaryota; kingdom Metazoa; phylum Chordata; class Aves; order Passeriformes; family Pardalotidae; genus Pardalotus; species Pardalotus punctatus. The sequence goes on from VZTX01011820.1 coordinate 667,265, forward strand.
AGAGCAGTCAGCTGCTCCTGGAGCTCATGCGGTGACTTTGCCCGTCCTGCTGTCACCACTGCCCCTTTGTGCTGTCCCACCCTGTGCCCCTGTGTCCGGCAGTGTGGGCTGCAAGGGGAGGGCAGCCCTGGGGCCGGCATTTGCGTTTGGGAGGGATGGATGAGCCTGTCCCTGCTGCCTGGCCCGGCCAGGGCAGGGCTTGGGAAGAGCCCCCGGGATTCTGGCCATGCCATGGGCAGCCACAGCAGCAGCACAGGCCTGGCTTAACCCCAAATCCCTGAGTGCCTGGGGTGTGTAATATCCCCCCCCAGCTGCCTAGGGGCCACTGAGGTTGGTAAGACTGTTGTCTCCTGTGCACTCCCTGCATTCCAGGGAGAAGACTTTCAGGCTTGCTGTAGGATAAGAGTTTCAGAACTTGGGCGTTTGCAAAGCAGACTGATCGTCCTTTGTGGCTTTCACTGAAAGACTGCAGAGAGAGGCAATGTATTTTATTGGCCCATCAGAGAAATCTGAATATATAAAAAAAAAGATCTTCTGAGGGCACAGCAGCTGTCTGTGACTGACTGTATCCAGACAGGGTATCTTGGCTTCTTTGTTATATATTTTTATTTATTTGACTTTATTACCCTTCCCTGTTGGAGGGCTGCCATTCTGGATGCAGACCATCATTATTTCAGGTCAATCATGTGAACCTTGCAAATAGGAAGCTGCTTCTCCAATGTCTCCTCAAAGGCTACTCCTCACAGAGATAGAGATGGAATGGGTTATTTTAAAAAATGGAAGGAAAGAAACCAGATTATTTCACTTTTTTTTCCCCAGCTTTTCAGCTCCAGCAGGATGGTACCAACCTTCTTACCCAGGGCCTGGGCACCTGTGCAGGAAGGAGGGGAGGAAAAGTGGGAATTCTCCCCAAACAGGACTCAGCACCACCTTGGAGCTGTGCCCCCCAAGGAGGGAGATGACAGGGTGGCCTTGGGACTGACAGGCAAAGAGCTGTTTCTCTCTGTTCCACTTTGCAGCTCGACAGCCTCATGTGGTGGACCAGACACAAAAAAGCACCTGCCACCGACCTCAAAACCTGCGGGAGTGAAGAAGCACAGATCGACCCAGCCCACAGAGAGAGGGACCTGGCAGAAACTGCAGCTTCAGGCGATGAGGGAGAGGCAGGTAGGGCTCTGTCTGTGAGCAAACACACTCATGTGCCTGGGAGTGCTCAGCCAGGATCCCATGGGAGTCCCTAAAGCTCATGGGAGGCCACCTGGTGCATTCACCGGAGCTCTTGTATTCAGTTACAGAGATGTGACAAATGGAAGTGCTGTGGTTCTTGGTCCTTCATACCTTCATGCCACAACCCTTGTATGGCTCAGAGCTGCCATTCCTGAAAAAGAGAGCATCAAAATAGCAGCACAGTCTGAGGGGACCGAGAGACCCTGGGAGCAGACATGTGCACTTTGTGGATGTCCTGGAATGAACCCACAAGCTCAGTTTTCTCATTTCCATGATGCCAACAGTATCTTTCATCTTCCCTTAGGATGTAAGCCGTGGTTAAAACTCAGACCTTAAATAGCTGTGTGTCCTGCCAAGGGTATTTAAGAGGAAGAAGGCAGAGCAAAGTGAGCTTAAAGAGCTGTCAGGAGACAGAACAGTAGCAGGAGATGCTACATAGGCAAGTTCTTTTCAGAGTGGACAAAGCTTTATTCTGAGAATCTATTAAAAAATACAGCTTTCTGCTTTTGAGCTTAACCTTCAAAGGTTACAGAGCAGAAACCTCAGAATAAAGACACACACAAGATTTCTTCACTCCTTCCATTTGCTGGCCAGTCCAAAGGACACTGGAACCAATTACAGCCAAGCTAAACAGAAGTGAACATTTTTTTCTCCCATAGACTAAGTTTGGGTTTAAATTGAATGCAATCATCCAGCCTTATTTATTTTTTCATATCAATTCCTAGTTCATTTCACTAGCTCAGATTTTTATAAACAAATATCTTGGTATGTTGGTAATTAGCAACACTGAGGAAGGAAATGCGAAACACAGCAGTTGACAGTTTAATGAGGGTTTTTTTCAGGGTAACACCTTTTTTTCAAGGCCTTATAACATCCTGCATTTAAAAAAAGGTTATATTTGGAAAGAACAGCAAGTGAAGTACACACAGCACAGGACTGACAATTAAAACACACTTCAGCTGGCATGTCATGTGTAATAAACAAGCCAGGATATCTCTAAATGGACCATCATGCTGTCAGGAATTTTTAAAAGTGGATGGAATCCGTGTTGGGGAGGAGGGGGAAGAGGTTTGTTAATTAACTAATGAGTGATTGGTGTGCCAATCAACCAACTGCAATCAGCCTGTGTTGTACATGGTTGAGGGAGAAGTTTCCCTTTCCCTTTTCCCTTTCCCTTTTTCCTCCTTTCCCTTTCCCTTTCCCTTTCCCCTTTCCTCTTCCTCTTTCCCTTTCCCTTTTCCCCTTCCTCTTCCTCTTCCTCTTTCCCTTTTCCCCCTTCCCCTTCCTCTTTCCCTTTCTCTTTTTCCCTTTTTCTTTCCATTTTTCCGTTTCCCTTTTCCCCCTTTGTCTTTTGATTTCTCTTTTTCCTCTTTGCCCTTCCCTTTCCATCATCATCTTGCATCTCCCACTGAGGTGCCTCTCAAGCCCCCTCCAGACTGGCTGATGCACCTCAGGAGAAAGGAGGGAGGAGTCCCAGTGGATTCTAATTGCCATTTTTCGGTCCCTTTCTCTCAGCAGCCAAGCCTGCCTGCTGGAAAATGGTGTATTTATGGCTCTGTGGTCTGCCCACCGGCCCCACACCCACCCTGTCCCAGGAGGACAGAGCTGCTCTGGAGCGGAGGCTCACCAGCATCGAGGAGAAGCCCCTGTGGAAGGCTGTGTGCAATGTCAATGCCATTCTCCTGCTGACTGTCAATGTCTTCCTGTGGGCATATTTCAGCTGAGGTAGGGTCACGAGTCGTGTGGCTTTGGTTGCTGTCATCTCCCTAAGCTGGAAGCACCAGGTGACAGAGCCCCTGGTGGCAGCACAGCCCTTCCCTGCAGGCTCCACTTGCTGGGATGGCTGTGGGGCTCAGCTTCTCCATGAGGGGAGACCAAGGCTCAGCCATGGCCACATCTGGGATGCAGGGGATGTGTGGGATATCATCTGGGACAAGTCAGGAGGTCTGGGGTCAAATTTAAGGGCTGTGGCATGGCTGGGGCCTCTCTCGGGGCTGACCTTGCACTGCTGTGTTTCGGGGAAGGGGTTCTGGTTTACACTGGTGTGGGGAAGGAGACTTAAACACTGCCTGCAGTTTTTTTATATGGCCAAAATTCGTATGGAAGCAGTGGGAGACCACTGGATTAACTGAGCAGAGAGAACCTTGGCTCCCACAGCCTCCCCACCGCCTGTGTTTGACCCCTTCCACCCCACCCCTCGCTGGCAGCAGCAGTGGAGACAGGGGGGTTCTTCCTGCTCCCCGAGGCCCCCATCCTGCCCCCATCCTCTGCTGCACGAGGGTGGGGCTTGCACCAGCCTGAGCCTGTTTGCTCACGGGTCGATGCTGCCCCTTAACAGCATTACCAGCAATAAAGGGGCCTCGGTAACCAAGCCAGTCCTGGCTGTGGGTTATTGTGGTGATCTGTCCTGCTCTGACACAACCAGGGCTCCCTGGGACCCAGCGACCTGGCCGTGGCAGGGAAAAGAAATATCCTTCCTTGGGGCCTGTCTCAGGATCACACTTCCTTGAGCAAGTTCAGGCTTCTCTGACCCACTTCAGGGCCATCACAGAAGGTGGCACTGCCATAACCTCTTAAAGCACGGAGAGACAGCAGCACCCACTGCAAACACCTGGAGGAGGCTGGAAATGCATGGAGGAGGCTGAAAATGCCCACAGGGATGTGACCCTGCATCCACAGGGCACATCCAAGTCACCAGGGGCTGTGTGGGGAAGTGAGGGCACACAGAGAAGCACAGCAGCATAAAGATGAATAAAATGAGTCAGGAGCCAGCAAGGAGAGAAGAAAGGAGGCTCTGGTTCCATTGGGTGCAGGAAGGTTGGGCCGTGATTCCCCTGCCTGTCCTCAGTTTGGATGGTGCAGGGTCTGTGCTGGCCTCATGCAGGTCAATGAAAGCATTTTGCTCATTCTAAGAGGAAAAAGCTGATTTCCTTTGACCAAAGGAGGTCTCAGCCCCATGAGCTGCCCACCCATCCATCCCCATGGGGAAAGGCACACGACACAGAGCTTGTCTTGCCTTTCACTGTTCAGTTTCAAGCAGGTGGTGCCCAGATCAGAGGGTGCCTCAAAACATTTGGAGAAAATCAAGTTACCAACTGTGATTAATAGCTGGCAAATGTCTAATAATAACAGGTACTTGTTTAGTGCATTTAGAAATACCAGGGCTCTCACCTCGTCACCCTGAGCCACAGAGACCCTCAGAAGCTCTCAGCTCAATGGTTTTATTGGCTTTTTTGGACCACACATCCACTTAAACCATGGGGAAATTAACACAGAGCAGGATGAGGAAAACTGGGGCAGTTTTTTAAACGTTTGAGATTATTTTTTTCCCCTAAGAAAAATTCAGTTTTGCAGAGAGTAGAACTGAATTTTACTAAGCTTTTTTTTTTTTTTTTTTTCAATGGCACAAATATTTTAGATCTTTGGTTACATGATGTTGGGTTCTTCCCCTCCCCATCTACCCTATGGACCCTTGAGGATGATATTTCCTTTAAAATGATGATGTTGATGTTGGTTAAACAAAATAATGCACTTTGAGAGCTGTGATTGCATCGCTGAGCTTGGCCCTGAGAAGGAATGGAGACACCCACACTGCCAGATGCAGCCAGCTGTGCACCCTGCAGGAGGAACACATTACACTGGTAAACTTACTTGACTTCACTACTCTGCTTTACCACTGCAGTGAAACAAAAGAGAAAAGAATGATTGGGGAGGGGAGTCTGAGCGGTTCTATTGAAGTAAAGAAAAATTGTCTCAAAACATCTTGACCTTTTGCTTGTGTTTTCTAGGAAAACAATGTAATTAGCTAGAAAAAGAAAATTAAAACCAAATTAATCAAAAAATGAAACCCCAGCTGAATAGGACCACTGTGTAGCCTGGCTGTGGCAGCCTGGGATGAGTTGTGGTGTCCTAACAAGAACACATCGCTCTCAGGCTGTAACCAATATCCAAGTGCATTGGCAGCAGATGTTATTAATGATGCCAATACATATTTTCTTATTAATCTTCCATACTAGGCTTGTGTCTATCTGCAAATGATTATCATTCATTTTCCTGACAAATCTATCAAGACCATTTATTACTGTTCGGCAAAGGATCTTCTTTTAAACAAAGATTAATAACATTGCATTTTATCTGGCTGGCTGAGCCAAAGGAAATGAAATTAACAATGAGCCCTACAAACATGTCATCACTTTAATTTACCGGAAAATATTTTAAAATGTTATTTAAAAGAATATACGCTGTGGTGGGCACAGTTTATTACAAGGGAAGGAGTCAAACCACAGACATTTTAGCAGGGTGGAGAGTAAGCAAGCAGGGCACTGTTTTCTCTAGTTCCTCGAACTGGAGTTCTGGGACAAGGAGGGAGAGGCACTCCCAGCCTTTTTGGCATGCACAGATGGGCTCCTACCCAGGGGAATTGCAGCTGGAGGTCCCTGTTTCTCCGTTAAAGTTGATCCTAACCAGGATCCCATTCCTGCAGGGAGCACTGCCCTCCCTGTGTTCCTACAGAAGGGAACTCCACCAGGGTAAGCTCGTGGGGCTCTCAGGGAGAGGAGGCACACGTGGGCTGAGTGCCAGCATCCTTCTGTATTTTTGGCCCCCAGGAGAGAAAGAAATAAAGTAATGAAATTGATGTGGTTTAGTTTCCTTTCTTCTCCACTCTCTTCTAACTTTCCCTTCCACTCATTTGAGAAAAATAACAAAATAAAAATAATAACAACAACAATGATAATAATAGTAATAGAAAATATACAAAATCAGAATCCCTACTTTTACTGGCATGGGTCTGAGATTCTTCAAGGGGAGCAAGGAGGCCTGTGGGCATCCCGTGGCTCTTTAATTCCTGCCTCGGGATCCTGTATCACACCTGAAGCCACCTTCATGCCTTCCCTCCCTTTGTCTCAAGGCAATTCCAACCGCTCTGTGTGTCCATCTCCACCCCAGCCCCCGGGGGGTGATGGCAGCCTGTTCCATTGGCCACAGGCTGGCACCGCGGCGCCGCTGCTGCCATTCCAGCATAGCCCGAGATCTCATCAGCAAGAGCTGCAATTCCAGGCAGTGCAGGATCCCAGACCTGCTGCCCAAGCAGGGCCAGATGGCACCACCATGCCAAGGACAACAAACTGTTATTAAGTTGTCAGGCCCCGAAGCAAAATCAGCCCGAGCTGCTGAATTGGTGCCATTTCTGATTCCCAGGAATGAGCTGTTCCCAAAGATGCTGCAGAAAGGCTCCTGGAGAGGGCACTTGAAGAGCTCTCTGTGAGCCACAGGGTGTCCCCTGAGGAGTCCCTGTGCCACAGGAGCAGGGTGGAACAGTGCACAGTGTGTGCAAAACAGGAGCATCTGTACCTGCAACACCCACTTCCTGCTCTGGGGTTTCTCTCCAGGACTGTGATGGGGCTGGCTGACAGCACTCGGGATCATTGGGAATGGTTCCTCTGCCACTCTGGTTTAGACTGACCCATCAAGCTTTAACTCTTTCTTTATTCCTGTGGGAAGGACCAGGGTAATCATTATAAGAACCCCATAATCATTGCTGCATGTGTTCCCAACAGAAATGCTGTTCTGTGACTTACTCCTGTGGCTTCCACAAAAGCAGCACCCAGTTTAATATGTGAGACTCATAACCAGCTCACACAGTGCAATAGTTCACTTCAGTTTGAAGGAAAAAAATATTCTGCTGGAAGCACAGCAAGTAGCGGTGTCAATTTTTCATTAACCTACGGCCACTGTCTCTGTAGACTTACAGCTATAAGTAAGATTACTGTTATAATTTTTTCTGGTCCCTAAGGGAAGGAAAAAAACTTCTCAAAACTTTTAAGGTCATTAAAAATCCACCTTTAAATTGGAGGTAGTTTCAGTTTACTTTCATATTTCAAAACCAAATCTTAGCTGCAGCCTCACATCAAAGCAGAAATGTCAGTCTCTTTGTTTCTATTTCTGTGAAAGAAGTTCCAGCTTATACACAAGTTGAATGCCAAGTAAATAGACTTTCCTGGGGAACAAAGGCAGCTTTCTTTTGTTTGTTTTAAACATATGTTAATAGAGTCCCAGGGGCTGAGCTGCCTGTCACTTCAACCAGGTTCACACTCATGTCACTCCAGCTGGTGATTTCTGACCGACCTCAGGTCAGGACTGCAGAAGTTTCCCTCCCCACTCCTCCACAGCCATATCAAGCAGCTGCTCATGACCTTCTCCTCTGGCCTCACACCTCAGCAAAGGGGAAGCAGATGAATATGGAGTCCTTTATTGCCAGTTTCTTACTCTTTTGGGTTTGGTTTGGTTTGGTTTTGTTTTTAAGCTCTAGTTACAGAATCACAGAAATACTCTGGTCCTCTGTCAAAGCCACTGTGGTGGTCCTGAAGTCTCTGGGCAGAGCAGAGCAGTGCCCAGAATTCCTGGAAGCACCACTGACCAGCTGGAGCTGTGCCTACACACCAGCCATGGGGTAAATGCTGATGGCACCCACTAGTTCATGGTCAAGATAATGGGGGACAGGGAAGAAACAGGAATGGATTGGGAAGAAAAATTACCTTTCTTGTTTTTTTCATTCTGTAGTAGGAGGGCACCACCAGTGTTGAGCTTCGTCTTTTCAGTACAAGGCATTTAAGGAGTGGAGAGTTATCCTCCACAGAGCCAGAAGACACCAACGAGGAGCAGGATCCCTCCACACATCCACCTGCTCCTGCTGCAGGGGGGCAGAGCTGAGTGCAAACAACTGAGGGCAGGGCTTGATCCCCAGGGCCACCCACTTCAGAATTGGCCTCGATGGTTCTTGTGGGTCCTTTCCAGCTCAGAATATTCTGTGAAATCTACTCACTTTTAAAAAAATTTTAATATTCATATCAGCAATCAATGCAAAATCGAGCACTTCATGGTTGTCATTTCCAAATGACTTGGGTTGTATCTCAATCTTCAGCACTTGTTTTGGGTGTAAGACTGGGTAGCACCAGGGATGCATCAATTTATAGGCTCTGCATAAGCTGCAATTAAGGAAAATCCTCAAATACACGAGAAACCTCAATTTTGATTGGCCACATTCCCATAACTTATTGATAATTCAACTCACTCGAGTATTATTCAGTGTTTTCCTTCTCCCTCCTTTTTTCTCTCTTGACAAGTTTACAAAGAGAAGAATGGAGCTGAGCTGAGTTGCATTCCACCCAATCTGCTGCCTCCACAAACGGCAGAGAAGCTAAATGAAGCCCAGAACATATGGCACTGTGCTGACAGAGCTCCCAAACTGGTTCTGCATGAGCAACAAGGAACATCTTGAAACGCACAAGACATATGTGTTTTAGGAAGAAGATTGAAGTGTTTCATAATAAAACAGGACAAAGTGAAATACAAGTGCTGTATAAAATTTTAATTAAAAACTGGTTTTACCCCTTGACGTGAATATACAATATGTTTCCCAGATGGATTTCATATTTAAGTATTATCCAAACCAGAAACATAAATGAGACAAATAAAGCCTTCAAAAATGGCACAGAGGCTAAAATGTATGTAAACAGTAGATGACTGTGGTGAAAACAAGGCAGGCAGGGAAAGCAACCTCTTAGCAAGTGTTTACTACTGGAATACTGAATGAAACAGTTCCTACAACTACAGTCAGTGTAACAATACAAATACCAACATTAGAATTCACCACCACTCAGTGATGTAAATGGTGCTTTTGTTACTCAGGAGTTCCACAGGTTATTTCCTACACTGATAATTCAAGGTATAGAAATGCATAATTCATGGCCTGCCGGGCATCAAAACACTCTCAAACGTCTGCCCTGCTCCCAGCCTCCCACCCTGCTCTGTGTGAAGCTCAGTTCATTCCATGCCATCAGCTCCACAAGGTTATGCCAAGGCCTGGCCACAGAACAGAATTTTTGTGCTGTCTCCTCGGGATTAGTAAATCCTTATGAACCAGGAGGGATGTTGTTTTGCAGCAGCAAATTCCCTTCCCCGAGAAGGTGAGATCCCCACTGCTCAGGCTGCAGGGAGTTCTCTGCTGGGCCAGAAGCAATCACCCAGGATTGAAGGGAAATACTCATGAAGAAAAAGTACAATCTCCACAGAGATCAAGCAAAGAGAAAGATTACAGTTCCTTTATGTTGCCATCCAGACAAATTATCACCGCACTTCAGAGAATTTCTCACAAAGACAAACTGGGAACAAACTCCATGCCTTTGGCAAGCCAACATTGATAAAAGGAGCTACAGCCACATCTTTTAAGGGCTTTGGTTGATGATGTTTTGAATTCCATGGGGAAAGCAACAGAAACCAACAGTAATCAAGGGGGCTTGTGCTTAATAGGTCCTGTGCAATGGAAACAGGAATATTGGGGGTTTCAATCACTTCCCACAACGCTGCTGTATTTGTTGGAACTGAAAGGAACTGGGCAAAGACCAATTCTCTGCTGCTCCCAGAGACATCACCTAAGCCAGACACCCCTTCTGTCAAGGAGGCAGCTCATCAAGATCAGCCCTAAAAGTGCTGTTCTCTCTTAGCTTCAAGTGTTCTCACTGGAACCAAGAGGCTCAATTTCATTGATTTGAAAGTTTCCTCAAGTTCCTTGATGACTAAACAAATCTCATGAGAAATTCTCCATATCCTGATAATGATCACTCTGTAACCACTGAAGTAATTAACACCATGGCCTTTCCTATGACCCAGAGACTCCACATTACCAGATTTGTACAGCATGAGACCACTGCTAAAAGGCTGAGAATTCTGTTGTATAGTTCAGTGTTTCAGAAAACATTTCAAGCTTAAATATTGTAGAGAGCAGAATTATGTACCAAGTTATTTCTCACACACGGAGTGGGAAGGCAGAGACTCCTTCCAGCTTTCTCTGACAAATCCATGGTACACCACACAAAACTTTCCACTGTCACATTGCACCCTTTGTTCCTGGGGAGAGGATGAGGACAAATGACATGAGAGATGTTAACAGCGTTGGTTAGTACACAGAGCGAACAGCACTAAGACATCAGGATGAAAAAAATAATTTAAAAAAGAAAAATATCATAAGAGCAATCAGTGTGAGGATATGAACCTGGATCATGCAGGAGACAAAAGCTGAGCAAGATACCAACTGCAAAGATGAGCTCCTAAGAGCACATGGAGTAAAGCAGCTCATTATCTTTTCTAGCCCTCTCTGATCAAGACAGAAATCTATTAAATGTGATTAAGATTTGTTTAATAATTTTCTGATTAAAACATAATAAACCTGGGAAAATTAAAATAAAACCTTTTTAGTAACCCGGAGATGAGATGGGACTTTTCAGCCAGGCTTCCATAAAATAATTTCTTTAACATTCACCTCAGGATCCCAAAGCACTTCACAGTCATTTAATTAAGCTTCAACAGAGCACAAACTCCCCATTTTACAGCTGAGGTAACAATAAGAAGGGGTTTGGAAAAGCCTATTTAATACTGAGCCGAGCTAAATGTTCTGTTATTTTACCCAAAAAATAAGATTCCCAGCATCTCCAGGTAAATTTCTTTCTCCCCTGACAATTTTGGCAGCATCTGAATTAATAGTAAAATTCAAACATGTGATGCACAATCTAAAGAACAGCCCTCATCACTTCCCAAGCTGCTCAGCTTTGGAGCACAAACACTGTTTCCCATCTATCTCACAAAGCTGCTCCTACTTGATCCCGTTACTCTAGCCGTCCCTATGCGTCTTGTCCTCAGCGCAGCAATTTAAGCTTCTCTTCCTCCCAGTCAAAAGCTTAGATAAGGCAAATCGTTAAAGAGTTTGACATTTTTGCCTTTAATTCACATCAGGTCAATGACTGAGTGATTTCCAAAGCAGCTACACCTCAGCCAAGGATCTGCATTTCTACTGAACACAGGCAGGCCGTTTGTCTAAAGCCAGCCCAAGATCCTAAACTGTACCAAGTTACTCATGGGAGACATGGAAGGGAGCAAGTAGGAAGCAGAAGTCTGACTCACTAAAATGAAAGTGATTAAAATATTGCACTGATTGCATCCTGCAAGCATCACTGGATGCTGAACAGCTTTTGGTGTGAATACTCATGGGCTATAACTCGGGGAGGGCAAGAGAGAGGCACAGACTCTACAGAAAAGCACTACTTCACTCCTAATCTGGCCTGTTATTGCCAGATTTGAGTAGGCAGCTTTCCTTTAGAAGCTAAAATGACGGGGGTGGAATTATGCCATCCCACTGTCACTAACAACTTTGTGGATAGCCAAAGATAAGGAATGAGCACAGAAAATGCTATTTAAAGCTCCACTCGGGAACCCAGAAATTTGCATTTGATAGAAGGGATTTAAATCGTATTAGAAGGCAAGGTGCACTAAACAATTACAGTTTATTACTGTGTTGGTTCAGTGCCTGAACCTCCACTTCTCCCAGGCTGCCGGGGCAGAGGAGCAGCCGTGATCAGAGCTGTGTGTGCTGAGCAAACAGGGAAGGGAAAAATGCTCCTGAAAACAAAATGCCTTGAAGATTTTGGGGACAGACTGGAGCAATTTGGGTCTGAAGTCACATTCCAGGGGAAACTTTTCCATTTACCAAACTGGATTTCCAGCACAGTGCTTGGAAGAGAACACTCTTTGCTGTATCACGATGTGGGAGCTGTGGAATGACTGACCCAGGAGAGGAATATCTCCTGCAGTAGCTGATTCAGAGAGACATTGAACACATCTCCCTCCCAGCTGGAGCAGGGCCAAAGACACTCAGAGTCTGTCTGCTCCATTTGTTGTTATGCTGCACAAGAAGGCTACACTGAGAATATTCATACTGGTCAAAATTCAATAGATGACACTTTTTTCTCCCATCCAGTTTACACCTTTGCTGAAAATTTTTCAACTTTGATGAGAACTGAAGGTTGCCATATTACCATATGCTTCCTTTCTTTAGCTAGGGGAATTCAACAGATACCATTCCTCTGGATCCCTTGAAAATCTACCCTGCTTTTTTATAGTGGCCCCCAACCTTTCTCATCCCCTCCTTGTGTCTTGAATTCATGGCAACTTGTGTCCTTCATCAAACATACAGAAAAACCCCACAGCAATCCCTCAGCATTCAGGCATTCTTACACACTGAACAAACAGGGACTGAAACCTGCTAGACTGCTGGGGAGGGAAAAATCAAACAGGTTTTCTATGTCACAGAACCAGATCAGGCCAAAGGGGAGCAGCCAATCTTCAGAAGACTAACTTTTACTCAGCTGTAACACGGGGAGGGAGTGCACAGAGAATATTGAATGAAAACTGCAGGATACCAGGAGAACAACACTGAAGCTTATGGCTCAAACGCATACAGGAAACCGCAGCAACCTTCAGGTTTCAACACATTAATTTTAAACCAAAAGCTTGGAAAGTATCTCTCAGAATCTGCCCTGCTTAGTTAGGATCTATTTTAATATAACCACTCCTCTGAACAACAAGGAAACTATTCCTTTGTGGACTAATATGGGGTCACTGGAGAGGCCAGTGAACACCAGGTCCTGGTAGCACAACCCTCCACGGCCTCCATGCCTTCAGGGGCACAGCTTGGGCAAGTTTTACTTTTCACTTCTGTAAAAAAAGTGTCCTGCTACCTCACAGAGTGACTCGGCACTTCTCCATAGCATGAGACTGTGCAACTAATGCCCTCTGAAAGCACTGATGTGCTAAATGGGACAGGAAGGGACAGGAAGTTATCACTGCTAATCCACCTCAACTGGTTCAACAGTTACAGGGAACAGAAATGTCTGTCTGTATGTGAGACACTTCCTCTGAGAGTGCCCTTGCCTGAAACAGCAGCACACAGCCCTTCCACGTGCTCTCCCACCAGCGGAATTGCTCACCAACTGCTTTCTCAAATCAATTATGTTGTCTCAGCATTAAAGGAGGGAAGGCAGAATAGACCAACTTTTTGTTTATCTAGGCATGCTGGCAGGTTGCAGTCGTATGTTGTGCCATCTGTAGTGCTAACTTTATCCTTTATCTAATCACAACAGGTAAAATGGCATTGGTGGAGCTGACTCTGTTCGCTCAGATAGGGAGGCAGCCAGAACAGGCATTTGTTTTTTCCGCATTCTGAGGGGAAGCAGGAGATGGACACTCTTGCCCTTTTAAAACATTCTGCTTTTCAATGGATGGGCAATTTGCCCTGGTCTGCTAATGTGGGATCTGCTCAGTGCAAGGCTGAAAAGGTTCCGTCCCTGGGGAAAGCATCGAACTGCTGATGAACATTTGGTGGCCTTTAGCAAAAACGAAGTGATTTCTGCCAACAGGATCCCAGCAGACAGGGAAGGACAGACTCCAAATTAGGTGGGATTGTGATGCAGGAATTTCAGAAGGCCTGTACAGAACACAAGGAGCTTGCTGACTAGCTCTGGTCTTTCCCCCTGCACACTCCTTTCTTATTCATATTTTTTAAAATGACAAGTGTATTGGCAAATGTCATGGCTGCATTCAGGAGAACATGGAAGCTTTCAAATGCAAAAGGCTGTGTGAAGATGACCTTTCATCTGGTACAAAGACTGCTGGGCTGGGTGGTTTTCTTTTAAAATTTCACAGTATTAGAACACTTGTGACTAAAGGTGCTCAAAACCACTTCAAATACACGCCTATAGGTACTATAGTACCAGAGTTTGTGCTCTTCTCCAAAATAAACAATTCAAAGGTAATTTTCTAGAAAAAAATCCTCTTTGTCCCAGATGGGTCACTTTTAAACCAACACTCACATTCACCTTCCCCTTTAGGTCCCCTCTCTGACCACCAGGACATATTGCTTTTTCAACCAATTCTGTTTACGTTGCTAAATAGGTTTAGTTATTAAATAAGAACTGGCTGCAGCTGAAACCTGAGGTGATGTCAGGCAGGAATGTCCAGCAGACATATTAATCTTCAAATGACTCTATATTCATATTCCCAAAGGAGCAACACCATCTTGTTTAACTGTGGAGGGGCTTGCTGGTTTTTTTGGGATTTTTTGTTTCTTTTTTGGGGGGGGTGGACATTAATCACTTCCTTTTGTCAACCCAGCCCAAACCCCCATTTCTCCAAAATCCTGCCTAACCATAATGACACCTTAAAAAACAGAGTACAAATATTGTTATATAAAAATAGGTTCAGTTACAAATACTGTATACTGTGCGTTTTCAGGTGAGCTGCTTTCAGGAATGTGTTTCTTGGTCTGGAACAGCACCAGCAGTTTTTTGGTACATGTTTCTGTATATTTTTCCAAGGGTCTCCTCAAAGATTGCTCTGTGAGGCTTCTCTTTGTACACAGCTGCAGGACCAGACCAATATTCACCATTATCCAACTGAACAGGAGCGTTCTGCTGCACTGGAGAACTGTCAGAGGAAAGAAGATAAGAAACAATGATCAAATCAAGATATGGAAGAGGAATCAGCGGCACAAAACCAGCAGAAACACCAATGTAGAGCTGCTAAGCACAGATTACCTTCCACAAACCAAAATAAAAACTGTACTGCAGCTACTTTTAAGAAATGGGAATCCCCCCATGTTATTCATTCACACAAATCCTCCCCCACTTATCTGAGTACACTTTGTTATGCCCCCCAAACAGAATTAATTTTCAGAGAACCTGCAGTGATTTTGCTGTATTTTTGTAGGCTGTGTGACTAGGCAAGAGCAACCCAGTAGGATTTTTGTGTCCTTTGAAGGTTAAATTGTAACCACAAGCAGCTATTTCAATATGAAGACAATCTATCAGGGGAATATTAAATTACTGTGGTTGCAGCTGTAAAGTGCTCTATCGGAAGCATCTTGGATTAAGCATTCGACCAAATACATTTTGATATAGTGGCAATCCAGTGCTCCTTCCCCACCCCATCTTCTGTGTCACTGTTTTAATACTAAACACAAACACAGGCTCATCTTTCAGCTGCTTTGAGAAATTACTTCCTAGATCTATGAACTGAAATTTATACTCTGAAAATCATTACAAAACACTGACAAGTCTGAATAGTTTACATCTAAACATCATGACTATTTGCTTCCTCTTGATACTTTCAAAACAAAGGTTTGTGTCATATAATTAAACGAGCAATTTCGCTGTAATAAAGCATGAAACAAGAAGCTCAAAAATCATCAGAAACAAATTACAACCGAGGTGACATTTTTCACATCTGCTCAGAGATTTAGGTACTTAAGACACTTAAAAATTAGGACTGAGTTATCACCAGCCTTTTGAAAATATTCTCAGTCTGGGAAACAAAACTGGAAATGTGAAGCTTAAGGTGACCATCTTCACTTAGGAAATGGACTACATTTTCACAGTTTTCAATACACATGCCATTTATTAATGATGGTGTCTTCTATGATCAAACCAGTACTTAAAACTTCATTCTCAAGCTAACACCTGGCAACATGCAACAAAACTGAAAGAAACCTTATGTCAAACCTATGAATACATGTATCCAGCTGCATCAAAACACAAGATTTTCACTTAAAGAACAGAAAAGGGGAAGAAGAGGAAGATGTAGGATCAGTTTTCTAAATTCACATCTTTAAGCTTCCACTGTCCCATGAAAAACAAAAGAAGGAACAGCTTTTGCTTTTAGATTTCTTACATTCAAGTATTAGGGTGACACCAACCTACACCAAAAAAAAAAAACAAGACCTCTTGTGTGGCTCCACTATTAAAGAGAGGAAGGCCACTCTCACACTTATTCAAAACAGCCCCATCATTTAAAGTCAGTCAATGGCATGGAGCAAATTTAAACCTGTTTATCATCCTGAGTTCTGTGCTTCACAGTCTGGACACAAACCAACCTACCAAACAAAAAATCAATAGTGAAGTTATACAGGCCTTTGTTAAATGCAGACAAGTCAATACCCTGGGGACTCATCAACTACTGCAGTTTCACCTCCTCCTTCCTGCAGTTTGTGGTACCTCACTTCTGATGGAGAATTCTGAGGCCAACAAGCAGCCACAGCACTTCTAACTACACAGCAAACAGCTCTGACACTCTTTTCCTTGGAACACATTTCCAGCAGGCTGCCTTGTGCTTGCCTTTTCTTCTCCTAAAAGCTGAATTTACCTAGAGACACTCAAAATCCCACCACTTTAATTGCAGTAAAGACTCAAAACCCAATAGTAACTTCTACAAGTTTCTTATTCTGGTACTGACAAAGACTTAGAAAAAGACATAAGCTTAATTTTCTCTTCTCTTTTTGGAGGGGTGTGTGTTTGTATTTCCATTAGCCAGAGTTTGTGCAGGAGATACCTGGACAAAGCTATAGCCAAGTTAGAGATGAGTCCCTCTTCAGTCTCAACTGGAAACCAGCTGACAACCTGAGCTAAGCAATCTGGGAATTACACTAACAAATCATATTAACAGCAGGATTTCTGCACGCAACTCCCTGCTCTGAAATACCTGTCATATGCTTTTGTTCCCTCATACATCTCCTTTAAGAGTCCCAGAAGTTCTTTTCTGAGTGAATCATGTACTAAATATTTCACAAAACACAGACCTTTTCCTTACTCCCAGTGGCTTTCAATCATCCATCTACTTTACTGGCAGCATTTGGTCGACAGTAGCCTGTCCTTCCATGAACTCTGGCTCTGTCCTTGTGTCCTGTTTACGAGCACTGTGGCAAACACTCAGCAATCTCGCTGTCCTCAAGTCCTTTATGTCTCACCCCCAGTGCTGCCAGCCTCTAAACTCAAGGAGCAGTCCTTTCCCAACTTGACTGCCACATTTCATATCCCATCACTTCAGAATTCTGGAGTATTAGGGTTTGTTTTTCATGGTCTGCAGTTTCAGTATAAATCTCAAAGTCCCAAAGCTGCCTCAAAACAAAAACTTGCACTTTCACAAACACAGCCTACACAATTTAATTGCACCAGCTGTCAGGACAAAGGATAAGGGAGCAGAAAGGCTACACAGAATACAGGGGTGAGCACAGGTACAGGAGACACAACTGCAGCAGCAACTTCACAGCCACATGGAAATCTCTGAGCAATCCCTTACCAATCACAGGAATTTTAAAAAAAAGAAAAAAAAATACAGCAAATCGTAAGTGAACTTTGTAGATCTTACAAATTGCAAGCAGAAGTTCGCTGTGATACCCACATTGAAATACCCTCCTTTCAGGGGTATACAGTGGTGGTTTGGGATGCCTTTGATAGAAAACATTGCTTTGCATTTAATTATCAAAACAAAACCTTTTCTTGTGTAATGGCAACCACTAATATAGCATCACAGTTATGCAACTTCTCCCTTAATACAAAGAAAACCAGAAAGGCCATAGGAGCCCAAAAACAGTTAGTTTCTTTCCTCCAATATGTACCCAAAACACTGTGCAAAATACTGTGTGCATACACATAGAGCATCAATATTGGTAACTTCAACTACAGAATTCATCAAAATCAATCAGTATCTTACGAGACAATTATTCAAATTAATGTCTGGTCATGTATGTGAGGAGTACACAGAGTAATTAATCTACATAAGCCAGGTTTTTTAAGATCTCAGGTTTCCAAGACAGCTTCTGAAATATGACATGCTGAATCACCAACCTATACTACATAAACTTGCTGTATTTTAAAATAAACTTATATTTATTTTTGCACTCCCATGGTTTTACGAAAAAAATAACCAACTGATTATTTTAAAAGTGACATTTGCTCTCTGGTCGACAAATTCCAAACTCTACTGCCCAAAAATAATTTTTATAACCAAGTCCAGTTCCAAAACCAGCATTTTATGAAGACTATACTGGCACAGTGCCAAACGCCATCAAAGGCATAATTATATTCAACTGCATTTTGCTTTTAGGTGAGAAAGCTTGGTATGACTAATTCCTACAGAAACCTTTTCCCTGTGCAACGTATGACACAGCTCAAAGGAGGAAATTTTTAGCTAAATTTAAAGGGCAATATTGAGTATGACTGATTTGTCTTGGTCAGAGAAAAACTCCATACCTGGTCCGCAGCTCACTCACGGTTAAGGGTGTTTTATCTGAAGGTTCTCTTGTCTGAGGCAAATCATCCTAAAAAACCCCAGAAATCAAATTCTCATTACCTTGGTTTCTGATTACAATGATCTCATTTCAAAAATACTTTCTTTCCATTTAGAGGACTATTAAAGTGCTTACAGTTCTTGGGGGAGAAAGGGACAAAGTGTAATGAGCCAAATGCCATTTATGAACACTTTTAATTAAGTTCAGTACAATTCAGCTAATAATTTTCAGGTAATAAACTGGAAAGAATTTCTAGACAGTGTAGATCTAGAGAACTATGAAGACAGCACAATAATCTTCAATAATCCCCGACAAACATTGGCAAAATGCTATGAAACCTACTGCTTACTGCTTTTGTGTTTCTTGCAGAAAAGGGGAAAAAGGACCTAAAACTTACTATGTTATCCATTTCATGTGTTTTACCAGACAGACGCATTCTGCACATCTGAATTTTTCAGTTCCATATCCAAGGTTGAGTACACGCTTACTGAACTTTAAAAAAAAATCTGATACACTTAATGACCCTTCAGTCAGGTATTCTCAGTTGCTAGAATGCAGTTTTATCTTCCAAATGCTATCTAGACATTAATTAACCCAAATTTGCCCTCTTAAGTAAGAAAGAAACAAAACACCCATGTGAAGGGAGCCAGTTGCTCACCTGAGATGGGATGGAAGAAATTCCACCACACACAATCATGTTCACGCTACTCTGAAGAGCAAAGACCCTACTTAGGAGGTGATATTAAGTGATGCTTTCAGCACAAGTCAATTGCTGTAAGGATTGGTAAACAAAGTCATCTTTCATGCTATAGGAGAAATAATTGGAAAAAAGACTGCAGTAAAAATAATCACACTTGCTGGTAACACAGAACTGGGAGAAAAGACAATAAATATAGTGGTAGATGGGAATAAGATGCAGAGCAAGCTGAACAGCAACATATGGATGAGGAAAAACCTGAGAGAATTTATTGTGGTGAAATACAAGGTAATAAGTGTGTTTGTAAACAGGAAAGCTCTCTTCCTTCAGCAGTCACAGACTACAAAGCACTGAAGAGGAAATGGGGTACAGTGGTAAATAAAACTCTGCAGCATTTGCCAGAGGCAAATTATGTTCTGGAAAGCAAAAAAATGATGGAAACGTTACGATACTGTCAGAATGTCACAGCAGAAAGGTACAGTGGACACCCTAAGGAATCTCCAGCACAGCTCCAGTCACACTATTTTTACAGAGCACTATGAAAATGAAATTTTGGCAGACACAGCTGGGTGCTTCTGGGAATGGTTACTTAGCATGAGGCTCTTTGGAATGAAACAGAGTAAGAGATACTTCTTAACTTTTCAAAGTTTGAAGAGGATCTAGACTGGAGCCAGAATCTGCTCACCACATTGCCAATACACTTTTTTGTTCTACTATTCCTTCATTTTCAAGATGACCCATTTACCAGATTGATAATTAAAGACCCAGTACTCTCATCGCTGGAATTTTTAGGGCAGAAACAAAAAAGTTTTCCAACAGAAGAGGAAAAAGCATCATCTCTGATTATTAATCCCTGTGAGGATTCAGCAAGTGTTTGATCCTGGAAGTGACAAGGTGCAGCAAGAGAAAGCCAACAGAAAGTAGCACAGTTCAAGAATTCCATCACAATGTTGCAAAGTCTTTTTGACTGTATGGAGAGACCATGTAACAAATCATCCAAGTCTCCTTATCATAAAGTCATGGTCTACTGTTCAAGGAAAGCAGTCAAGGACCACTGAAGACAGTTCAGGCTGTGCAAGCTTTCATTAGATGGAGGTGCTGGACTGTCAGGAAACCCAGTTTGTTATCTAAAGTTCATTGAAACATCAGAGAAGAATTTGACGTGATTTGTACCTATTCTGAGTGGCTGAAACAGAGAAAAATGTCATGGGCATCTTTTATTTGAGAGGCAGCAGCTCTGAAAATCATGACATTCCTTTACAAACTCAGGGAGGTACAGCATGAACTAGATCAAAGCCTTAGTATGCAAAAGAAAAGGTTTTTCCAAGTTTAAAGCAAAACCCAAACCAGCTAGGCTAAAAATGATGATGCAACAGAAATGAGAAAATAATCAGATTAAGTGAGAATGAGGTGAGACAATAAGCTGCCCAACATGGCTAAATTTGGGGACATAAATAAATTAAAAATAAATAAATAAATAAATAAATGAGGACTTCAGAGTGAAGACAGATGTTCCTCAGTACATCCTCAAGACAACAAAGATCACTTCTGCCATGGGTTTCCTGTCCCCCATCCCAGCCAGCACAGCAGTGCTGCACCTGCCCTTGTGAGGGGGGGACATCAGGGCTCCCACACTTTTTATCCCACTTCCCACTAATACAGGAAGCCACAGTTGAGGGGAAAGGTGGACAGCTGGGGACTGTAGCAACTTAAAATTGCACCAACATTCAAAAGCAGACTTCTGTCAACATTCCATTTTCTAAGAGAGAAACTGAAGCAAAAAAAAATGCCTTTCTCCACTTTGGGAGACTTATGTCTCTTGTAACCCACCAATAACATTTCTGAGTTAGCTTGCCAGAGCTCCTAATCATCTTATATCATAATCATCATTATGATCATTATATCACAATCATCTCTCATCCTCACATCTCCTTTTTATCTTACCTTTCTTTTGCCTCACCTCACACTCAACACTAAATTCTTTGCAGATGCAGTATTGTAATTCAGCTGGTACAATGCTCTGCCACTTTTTGAGAAACTGTATTTCTCAAAATCACAATAGGAACAATTTTTGTCTGTCTAAAACCACACCTCAGAATTTCATCAAGGGTAACATATTCTGTTCCTGGGTGTACTCTCATTAGATAAAGTGCTCTGTTCATTGAAAGCCAGGTAATTAAGGCCAAAAAAGTGCACATTTGAAGAATAACCATTAGATCCAGAAACAGCTGGATACATGCAGCTGCTGATGTGCAGCTGCACATGTTGAGCCTTGATGCTCTACACATCTGTAACATTTTCTGCTTAAATTGGAAATGGAGAATCAGAATATAAAAAAACCCAAATCCCAATATAATTGTCCTCAATAAGCCATGAGAGGGTTGCCTGTACCACTTGCCCATAAAGGCTAAAATAAGGAGGCTTCTGAAATCGGTGTGGAACAGCTCAGCTCACACACCAAATCCATATTGCTACAATCAAGGCTGTCTCAAAGGACAATATTATAATAAATCCAAGACTGTAGGCACAGTTCTCTTTTTCAGCCATTTTGGAATAAAGAAAAGATTTAGTTTGCAGTCAAACTTACAAATATTAGGCGCTGTCTAGCACTGTGTGTCCTTAAAATATTTTTCACTCTTTTATGGATCTCATCTCCATTTGCTGTTGAAGGCCAACCAGTGCTAAATCTGCAAGAGGAAGAGGAAAAACAGAGAAAAGAAATATTTTCTTGTGGAAAAGCTCATTGATTCTGATTTGTTTCTCCTTTTAATTATGAACCATGCTTTACTTCCTTCTATTTGGAACACACACAGTGTTTATATCTGATTCTTTTTCTCCTCTGGGGTGCAAGTAAAGAAATATTTCAAAGCAGTGCATAAACAGTATGCAGCCACCACACCAACAGAAGATGCAAAACTTAGAAAATGTTGATGATTTTGTAGCTGGAGTAATATTTCTGTAATGTCTGTGTGATCCCTACAGAATAGAAAAGCTATACTATTCCCAGTGATTAGGTTTCATTTTCTTCTCTTTAAAGGAAGTATTGCACACATGAAGTTCTTTTCACTGCAATAAAGCAAAAGGAAGGTAAGCCCAATTCATGCAAACTGGAAAACACATGGAGTTAAAACTTGAAAATTCAGTCTTTATTTCACAAGAAGAACTGCATTTTAAGCTGCTTTTTTTAATATTAAAAACCATATAGCTTACTTGGTATGAGTAACTTAAAACAAACAGCTACTTTTGGATTTTAACCTTTTATGTTTTTACCACGTTTTTTCCACTTAGCTAAAAAAAGCCCTCATCCTTCCCAGCAAATTCAGAAGCTGGCAGAAATTTCATATCAATAGTTATTCTCAGTCTGTTAAGGGAGGCAACTAAGATTTTAGGAACAGGATCGTTTAGATGCCAATCACATGTTATTACATTTAAAAAATTTTTTTTTTTTAAAGAGACACCAATAGAAGGAAAGAATAATTGGGGGAAAGTTATGAAACACTTCCTTATATAAGCTCATCACACCGGATAGAAACAGAGCACCAATTCAAGATTGTGCATCTTCATTTCAATGTTTCCTAAACTCTGAGAGCTTGATTTTGCACCAAGACAATCAGCACTCGTGATGTGGGATGATGCTAACGTGAACACGGGTCACTGGGCGAGCTGTGAGCTGGCAAAGCAGCCCACTGCAACCTGAGCTGATGAACAGCAGCAGCAGCAGCAGCACGGAGCTGCCGTTCCCTGGCTGGATGAGGAGCACCAGGAGCACTGACATGCTTTGGAAGCTTCCCAAATTCGATGCAGGGGAGGAACAGCATGTCTCTGAACCCTGAGATTCCACAGTTTGCTCTGTACAGGGACTGGGACTGCCAGCTCTTCTGCCCCCTTCTCTCCAATTTATCACACTCCCTGTGTTATCCAGTCTATCACTCTCAAATCCCCAGTCTGATCGTGCCTGGCTCAGTTCACCTTCACCAAACCTCCAGAAATCTCAGTGCAGCTGAAGGACTGCCCAGATCCTTCCAAAAAGAACAAACCGAGTGCACAGAAAAAACTTTAGTACAAAACAAGCAGCCTGGCAGTGTTAAAAATAATTGGAAGCAGGATCCTGAAAATAGGAAGTGCCAAATTACCTTAAGGGTTGCAGGCAGGGCATGTTCTTTGCAATCTTTTGGATCATTCCTTTTATTACCAGAGACAGAGACTGAAATATAACTAGAAAGTGACCAGTTCTCTGCTATTGAGTAACCTTCTTCTAATTTCTTTTATCTACTCAACTTATTTGGATTCGCTTATTGTTGCTTATATGTCCAAAATATCTCTCTTGGTTCTAAACAGCTCCAGTATTTTCAGCCTATTTATGGGTTTGTTTAAAACAATTCGTCTACTTGTGAATGCTTCTATTTTTCTTCAAGAAAGAGCACCAAGAAATGACACAATATTGGAAATATATAACATATAATCTACAGGGGGATGTTTTTCCATATTTCTAGTTATTTTATCATTGTTTATCCTTGGATCATTAAAAGCAGGAATTTTCACCAAGTTGGCTATAGAATTCATATTGCTATCCTGAGAATATTACAATTAATTCCAAACCCAAAAACATGTATCGCAAATTCATACTGTGCAATTGTTTTGCATACTAGAATCCAGCCATCTGTTGCATTAAAAGAGCTCACATAACTTCTAAAAGAAAGTAAAATGGTTTGTCAGTTTTGTTAGGGGAGAAAAGCGCCGCCTCTAAAGAAGCAGAAGTCTGAGTCCCTTAAGCAGGAAGGAATGTTCATTTCCCTAATGCAGTCAAACCCTGTTTGATGTACTGCATTACAATGTACGTGCTCTACCACCCTGTCTTGAAAAAAAACACTTTATTTTTTCAAAAGAAGAGAGGTGAGGGAAAGGGGCTGCAGTGGTACTACCATCTTATGACTTCCCGTTAGAATTTACAACATTTACTGATATTAAAGGACCTCGGAAACCCATGTTTAAAAATCTGCATCCTAGATGCAGTAAGAGTGAGTCATTTCCCATTTGACAAATAAAAGATAGAGCCATGAAGTCATGGCATTTTCTCTTATTTATACAGCAGCTGCTGTTCTTCCAGCACTCAGGTTGCTTGCTCTGAGAAGCTGGAATAGATTGCCTTAGGGAAATAAATTTTATGAAATTCATATGTAAGATTTCAGATCATTGTTATTAATAGTAAATTTACAAATATCCTTGGAGATAAATGTATTTACTTTTGGGAAAAAAAAGAAAATCCAGCTTGCTATTGTATTCAGTTAGAAAATACATGGCTATGTCTGCAAGAAGATTTAAGTACTTAATTCCAGAACTATTAAATTCTTTCTCCAGGTGATTTTATGGATCAATCCACTAGTGTGCGCTGTGGTATAACAAATGTTGGCCACTCACACAGACCCCAAACTTCATTTACAATAAAAAATAAAATCAAAAAGCTTAAGTGTGATTAAAAATGGTATCAACTTCTTTTTAATTAGCTTTTCTAGTATTTTTATTGTCTAATTCTAGTAACAACTATACAGTCTAATCCACGTTTAAAACATAATGTGAATATTTACCAACTGAAACACAAACTAAAATAAAATCATGCCTGAAATGTAACAGCTATAATCTGACGTGAAACCTTTTTATGCTATTCCAACTCTCCTATTGGAAATACTTTATAAAACAGGCTTTATAGCACAGCTTCTTGGAGTATAAATAAAGGGATTCCATTTGCCCAAAATCACCAATAACAACTCTTTAAAATGACCAGCTACTTATTTATGTGATTAAGGTGTCACTATCATATTGTAGTGTTCAAAGGAAAGTAATTTCATTTCAATGACTGTTTGTCCTGATAAACGAAATAAACTTCTGCAGCTGTATTCTTTGTCATACTTTCAATTTTCCCTGGGACTTGCAAACATTCTGCAGTTACATCAGTTTAAATTGTTTATTGATTCCAATAGATTGTATAAACACTTTGGAAATATAGCTCAGTGACCTAGAAAAAGCCAGATCAATCAGAGAACTTTTCAAGATTAATTTCAAAGATGTTGTGTTGAGTCCGATCAAGGAAACAGAACCATTTTCCCTTGTAATGTGACTAAAAGGAATTTATTTTCTTTTATAAGGATTTTTTTTAAGGTCACACAGACAACATCTACCTTGATGAAAAAAAAAAAAAGAAGCCAAACAGACAGTGTAGATTTTGTGCTAAAGATTATTTTTATGTATAATTTTATCCATTAAGATGAAATACTCCATTAGAAATGCAAACAGGATACATCCACCCATGTACTCTACTCAAACAGCAGCTTGCAAACTTGAGAGCTGTAATAAATAGGAATTTTTAAATGTCAGACAATCCAATCATCCACTTGCACATAGCAAAAACATTAATATCACATTTCAGCAGGAGATATTAATACATTTCACATCAGCAGAATTAATGCCAGAGCCTTCTGCAGAATATTTGCAGTGGCTCTCGTGACCCCTTCCCCCACCACGGCATCTCCCCACCTTGGGAACAATTCTGTGCATGTGGCCTCCCCGAGAATTCATCAGCTTCAAAGACACAGACTTCATGCTGAGCAAAACCACACACAAGGACAAACTATCAGAGGACAGAAATCAATGAAATCCTGTAGTACCACATTCACAACTGGAGAGAACGCTACTGTAACTGGGGGGAAGAGGGAGTAAGAACACTGAAATCTGAGAATAACTTGAACAAAACACAATCTGCAAGACCTTACACATGGAACAGGAAGGAGTCTCAACAAAACCAAATAGATTTAATTCTGAAATAAACAAAACCCACCTCACATGTTTTATATCTATGCAGGTATTTATTCAGCATTCATAGTAGGGAAGGAAGTTGTTTTATTCTCATTTAAGAGGACATGAACTGGTAATTCAGTAGGATGGGCTTAGTTTGCAGTGTATAGAGGTCTGTAAGGAGTCATAATAGAAAACCTGGGCTGCACTTCAGAATTTTCCTGGTCCATTTAGTCAAGGACACAATTTTGGTTTGCTTTTTCTTAAAGTGACCAACGGCTATGATGCAGCTCAGAAGTGTTTTAGAGGCTCTGTTTGTACATAGCAGCCTGAATTGTAATGAAGTTATCCCGACACAAACCCCTACATTCTCACAATGTTTGAAGTGGAGGAGGTTGGCTGCTTTCACAGTGGCACGGTACTACTATGAAACAGAAACAACACCACACAGACAGGGCCTTAAATCAAAGCACAGAAGCCTAAATGTTTGGAAGCAGAAGCTGACAGCTTAGCTGTGTTCCAGTTTGCTCTCCCTCTGCAGTAAGAAATAAAAAAGCGCTAATATTTCTCATGCTTTCTATGTAGCTTCTCTTACTTTCAAAAGCCCTGTTTACAGTTGGACCTTGAAGCAGTAGTGACACGTTCAGTGCTGAGTTCTTAAATTAGTAAATGCTTTTATCCCCCTCCTTTTCATACCCAGCCCTTAAAAGTGTGGCAATATACATCATGTAAAAAGTGAAACTTAACGACAGACCGCTTCCGAATTTCACTGAAAGTCAATACTCCAGCTGAGCAGTTGCTCCCAAAAGGTTGAAGCCATTGTGGTACTAAATCATTACTGTGTCACAAATTGGCTGCACCTCCTTATGCTCTTTGGAAGCTTTTCCATTACCTTCTATCTTCTCTGAATTTATTAATTTATACACAAAATGGCTCTGACAGCAATCAATTTCAAATTTACTTACTGCTGCAGCAAAATCAACCAATGAAGATGACAAATAGTACAGATGGTCAAAAAATATGAAACAAGGCTTAGGTACTGCTCAGTTTTGCAGAACGTAGTATGAAATACCTCGTTTTCAAGTGCTGATTCCAGAAGTCAATATTTAAAGGATGCAAAATAAGTAAACTTTCCCAAGAGGTGAGATTGATAAACCCCAAACCTTCCTAACAAAGCAAATTCCAAAAATCAGAAATTATGACTTTCAAATGGCTAGGAATAGACAGGAAACCAAGGTGTAGCCTCTCCCAAGAGGCAAGCTTTTTTCCTAAGAAGTCTGCAATATTTTTCAGTGTTCTACTTTGCAGAAGAAAGCTCCCAAAACTTAAAACACACCCTCTCACAGAAGCAAACCCTGTCTCAGGATGCATGCTAGTCTCTAAAGTACCAGGTGAACCACCTGTTTCTGTATTTTGCTATGCAATAAAAATAACCCCCAATACTAATACTATTTCATTAGTATCTACCATTATGTCTATCATTAGCAGCATCTAACTTCATGCTCTTATTTCCCTAGCACTTGGAAAAAGAGAATATAAAAAGATGGTAATAAAACAACAGAGGAGTATTACAGAAGGACATCTGATCCAAACACTTAACCTCTGTCTCACTTCAAAGAGAACCTAGGTTTTTGTTAAATTTTATAGCAGGTAAGATCACATATCAGCAGCACAACCAGGAGAACATGAAAAAAGCCATCAAACTGCACTTCAATCTGGAAACAAAAGCAGAAGCATGCTATTTCCAGAGTAGGAAAAAGAATCCTTTGATCCCAAATGCACGAGAAGTAGCTTTGCCTCTCACATAACAGAAATAGTCAAATACTTCCATGATTGTTGTAGTCTCTTGAGGAAAGGATTTTTCTTGTGCCAGCACACAGCTCTGTTCAAAGCACTTCTTGACCTTACGGAATCCATCTCACTATTTCTCCTTTTCTTTCTGAAAGGTACTTTGCTGCAGGTTTCAGTGCTGCAAGGAAGGCTTAGCTTGTGAGTCCCCAAGAAAAACACCATCTTCTAGGAGAGCATGAGGATGTCTGTGCACCATGAAAGCAAGGACTGGACTCCAATTTTGCTTTCCTGAAGCAGCACTGAAAGAACAGAGGACAAATGCTCTTCCCAAGGCATTCAGGATTCTCCTTTCTGCAAAAAAGGCCACTGATCTCTGCACAAGCAACCGAACAACTGCCCTGACACACTGTGGGTCACATACCATGGGCAAGAACTCGAGGGTCTGTTTGTGCCACTGGTCTGCCCAGGAGCTGCAATCCAACCTCACAGAATCATGGAATTGTGAGGGCTGGAAGGGACCTCTGGAGGGTTGCATGGCCACATCACTCTGCTGAGTGTCAGCTTCCAACATCAGCAAATGCTTTCCTTAGGTGATGTACACAATGAAAAATGTAAAAAGGAAGTATGAAAAATCAATATTCAAAACTTTGCTGTCTTGTTCAATAGTAAATCTATTTACAGCTCTACTTCTGACTGAAATCCCAGAGGAAGGAGGAAGAGGACTGATTGGTGGTCTCTCTAGCAAGCTCACAGAAAGGGACTGAAAACTGCCAGATAGGACACAAAAGGGCTCAGAGGACCTTACACAAGACCCCAATTTCTGTCTCACTGAAAAGTATTGCAGGGGCTTAACAACTACACAGCAGGGCTCTGGGAAGTACTCCCAGGAAGGCAGACAGTCACTTCATACTACTTTTTAAAAACAGAAAAGAAAAAGAGGGAACTAAAGGTCAAGGTAGGGAGTCAAGTTTCATATTGACTGTGGGTTGACTAGCATTAAAAATAGTAGCCTGGATATGCTAAGCAATTTGTCTTCAATTCAAAATAAAATCGAGGAAATAAACACCAAATACTGTGAGATAAGAGTCCATATTCTTGCAATTACACTAACACTGCTATACTTTCAGAGCACTGATTTTCTCTGTATTTCTATGATCTGAACAGCAGCGTTTGCATGCATTTCCAAACATTGACCTCTAAACCATGTTTGTCATTCCAAGTACAACTCTCAGTACACAATCAGCTAAAACCATTGTTATTTCAGCAGCATGAAACAGAGATCAATTTTTTTTTAGACTGTGCCCTTTATTTCTCATTTTGAATTTTTTCTGATGACAGAAGTAAACGGTTACATCTTTTACATAAAGAGATGTTACAGCTCTGAAGAGCTGAGAACATTTGCTTTAATAAGAAGAAAAAACATAATTTCACAAGATCAGAAATCTCTTCTGGAGAGAGGCTCATAAAGAGAAAAAGCAAGAACTTTCAGACAAGTTCAAGATTAACTGGCAGACGACTAAATTACTATGCATGTAACAGCAGCCCACAACATACAAGACTTTCCTGCTATCAACAGAAGACATCCCATCAGCTTTAAATAAAATGTGTATATAATTTAGCTCCAACCCCTCCAAAAGGAGTCCAGCTGAAAAAAGGATAAAAAAGTTACCATGACAATATCTCTTCCCCAGGTATGGGTAACTAATGCACAAACATTGTCAGAAGAGAGTGGGGAGGAAGACAAGATGACAAAGAAACCTCCTTCAAACCCCAGATACATCCTAATCTCTGTGTACCACTTCTCAAGATACATTATTACACAGAACAACTAACAAACAAGTTTTCAAGCAGAAGAAGATGTTAAAACACCAACTTGATCTTTGTGAGTATTAAAAATTCAGTCCCCACCTGCCATCTGTCATTTTTCTTTTTAAAGAAAAAACTGAGACAGTTTTTCTATTTTGGAAACAAGCATTAGGCTGTGTGTAGGCTGTAAAATGCAACCTGCAAGCATTGACTAACTGAGGCACCAATGGTAACAGGGATCAAACACAGTGTGAGCTGGTCACCAAAGTACACCTTCAGCATTTAGGACAGGTCATCAGTTTAATCCTTAGTTTCTCCCAATTATTTTATCTATTTGTTTACTCAGGCCTAGCTTTGCACCCAGATTTTCTGTTCCCAGAAAACCAACCGGTAACTTACTACTTGAATGTATAAGAGAAGCACCAAGAACATGCTCTACTCAGCAGGAAGCTGGGAATACTCTCCTTGAAGGACTGGAGGGCTTAAGCATGAAAATCTGTTGCTTTTTGACATTTCTTCCATCCCACCCTGATAAGACACTGAAGCTGTAAAGCTTGCCCAAAACATTCATCCAGGGACTGAAATCCACTGAATTAAGGGATATTTGAAACTGTCCCCAACCCAGTCGCACTGGGGTCAGTGAAGATAGCTAAGAAAAATAAATTAAATACAGCAATTAATATGCACACAATAGCTGCAGAGGGCACACTTCAACTCAAAAAAATTAAAACCAAAATCTTAGGATGTCAAAAAAGTGAAAAGATCGGAAAATAACACACTGAGTAGATTAAAGCTAGCCCAAGCATGTTATGCACACCAGTCACACATCTGAGTACGGCACAGTCACAAGTGTGTGCTCAAAAACACAAGTCTGAAGTCAGAAGGAAAAAAGGTTTCTAAGCACCTACTGTAAAGCTTACTTGACATGTATCTGTATTTACATCCCTGAGATTCTAATCACCTCCAAGACAGTGAGGATTTATTCAAGTGATAATTTATTTATTGTCTGTTTCAGATGGACACTGTCAGCCTAAAATCGGGGGTGTCACCATTACAGACATTTTCATTGCCATGTTATTAGGATTGTAATCATTAAGCAGAGAAGTGATGGCAAACACAGCAAAAGGAAAAGTCAAACAACAATACAGTTGCTGCAGGAAGATTTTTCAGTCTCTTCAGCCCTCACACCTCCAAACAGGCAAACTACAGTCATGCAAGCACTGGTATCATCTGCTCATGTTCCTAACTCCACAATATCATGAATGAAACCAGGGCATTACCTTTCCCTCAGAGAGGATCGATTCAGCACAGAACTCAGAGCAGGCTCCTGAACTGCTGGAGGTGCCGAATGCTCCGGTGAAGCAGCAGAATGGGACTCTCTGTTGGGTGGATCTGAGCTCACATCCTCCTTGCAAACAGCAGAACTCTCCAGGTCTTTTCCACGGGTAGATTTTGCCTGAAAAATTCCCCACCAAACTAAAATTTATTACAAATATCAAGACATAAAATTTTCATATTTTTATTTCTCAATCCAAAAGGTTAAAGATTGTACATTCATTCAGGAATATCTGTTTGCTGGGGAAAGAAGATCCTCATTTCATACAAAAATCCATTGTCTAAAGTAAATCAACAAGTCTCACAGGAATCTGTTGGTAACTAACACACCATCTTATGGAAAACGCTGCTGCAACAGCCCTTTTATCAGCTTTTCTGAGTGCACAATTTAAAGACTTACAGATTCAGAATAATGCCTGAGCATCTAAACAACTTATGGAACAATCCAGAGGTGGCACAATATATTAGACTTGCATGGTACACAGAACTACAATCCTTGGTATTAAAAGTTAGTCTGACAAAAGTGTTCTTAACATATCTATCAAGGTTTATCCTTATAATTCCCTTTCTGTCCTCCTCCCTGTTATCATCAGTTTTCCCAGACATTAGGAAATCTAAGAGGGCACACAGTTAAATACCTAAACCCACAATTTCTACCGTACTTCAGGAATGCAGGCAAAAAACAACTAAATGAGGATGTAAAGCACAAAACCCACTAAAACCCAGAAGAACCCTGACATTAATCTTCAGGTTCTTTCAATACACAAAGAAGCTAAAATCTGAAAGAGAAAGGATGTGAAATAACACGACATGGCTTGCCAATTGTACCAGTGCTACCTTTGCACACAATTCCAGAATGGAGAATGCTCTAGGAATAAATGGTAAGGCAAATGCAAACTGCCCTTACAGGCTCCTCTGTGGTCTTGTTGCAAGTCTTAATGCCAAGGAAAAGCAAGTTCTGTATGTGCAAGCATGAGCATCTTTACAGAGTGCTAAGTTTCCTTTTACTGTTTGCAAATAACCTGTCAGCAGGCCTTAACTGGGTTAGATCAGATTTAAAATGTCCTTTTTCTTGCTTTTGATACTACTATAGATAAAGTTTCAAAAATACCTATGCAAGACAATCCAAGAAGCTCGGAACTTCCCAAAAAACAATGTGTAAGCAATTACATTTCAAAGTACTCACTTCAGTTTTCTTGGATCTGTAGCTGCTGGGAGAAGAATCTGGAGAAAGAAAAAAAGTCCATGGCAGAAGAAATCAAGAAGACCTTTGAATGTCCTAAATTCTATGAAATCTTTTACGAAGCATCTTATCTCTCCTCCCAAACAGAACTAAAGCAATTTATTATTATTATGCATTGTCTCCTCAGTATATTTCAGGAAATCACCGTCTTTAGCTGAAAACCATGACATTGAATGGAATATAATGTTTGCAATAATGAATCTGTGTAGGCACCATGTTCTGCATAGACAGAAGTGGCACATTTTGTTACACTATTCATTGCTTAAATCAGTATCAGCACAAGCTCTACCATTCCCAGAAATTCCCATGTACATTGCTCTACCTTACTAATCCTCTCTGAACAAGTTTCCCTATGACCACCTCTCCCTCCTTCTTTCACCTCTGCATTCCTTCCTTCACCACTGAGTCACAGACATGAAGCCCAGGGAAGCACACATGGAAAAAAACTCTTAGGCCCATACTGGGTTAGGTTTTTTCACCAGTCTCAATTTGCACCTCATCAGTGACAGACTGACATTAAATTTGCTTTCTTGATCTGTTCTACCAGTTTGTACTGAACAACCCTCACACTGTGACCCAGGAAAAGCAAAAAAGGACTCAACTGTACTGTCTGCATCAAGCTTTCTAATCCTAGGAATCTGTTTTTTCAGAAGTTACAGTTAAGCCTCAAGACACTGGATGGTGAGCAGTGCATCCTCTGGATATTAATACTGAGGTAGATTTTGGTCTCTTAACTACTGGCCAGAAAACCACCAGAACATTTTGTAAGTGTGCAATGGAGTCAGATGATCAGGTCTGTTACATTATGCAGCTATCACAGATTGGCAAGTCTGTTCCCAAAGGGGATGTGAAACCTTTAAAATCCAGCACCCAGTGCAATGACAAAGAACAAATGTAAAATAACATGTTCATAATGATTCGCTGTATAACAAATTATAATTAGTGAGGAAATGAAATAAAAATGAGGCAGAGAACACATAAACAAATACTGATGAGACTCATTAAAATCCTCATATTGTCAGACATATGCAATAAAATCAAGTTTTAGGGCACTTCCTTAAATTTCTGGTCCCACACTTTTTATTAAACCCTCACTTACTGATACCAAAGGATGCTGAAGCAGATATTGGAGCACATCCTGGATGCTCATTGATAGTGGTAAGTCATTGATCCACTACTCACAAATACTGCTAAAATAAATATTAGTCATTTTTGAAGGAACAGAGTCCTTAAACTTCAACATAATCAGTATTTCAAGCCTGATCAACACACCCACAAACCATGGTGCAGATTTGCTCCACCATTCAAGTCAACAAAACAAGTGGAGTGAAACAGAGCACTTGTCCAGGCTTTGGAATTGTCTACTCCTATTTTCATGGCATGTAGAACTGCGTTCCAAGCTTCATGAGGTGAAAAACTATTCAAGGACACCCTTGGAAGCAGTAGTTTATTCAGTATTTTTCCTTTTCCTAGGAAAACTAACAGCTTTTTCTCCATTATACACTGACATTTTCATAATAAATAAAAAACCAAAACAATAATAAAACGCAAACAAAATCACCTACTGCAGAAATCAAAAGCATTAATGAGGTATATAGTAGAAAATACTGACCATGGGATGCCTTGGTCCCGGCTTCTGCAGTGCTTTCTCGCGGGGAACAGCAGGGAAGTTTAGCACCAGGGCTTGCCTGTTCAACCTGAAGCAAAAATACTGTTCAAAAGCTCAGTATCAGATGAATCAATTCCCATTTTTTCTGGTTTTGTTCATAAGATCACGACTAGTACTTTCTGAAATATTTTATTTTACTTAAATACTATTTTAGACTATTTTAAAAACACTTGGCTCATGTGCATTATTAATATTACTGTGCATAAACAAAAACAGTGCTAGAAAGGTCTATAAAACTCTGAATATCCTATTGTTCAAAGAAAGAGAAAATACAGAGTTTGTCCTTCATCTGTAATGTCCACAGTCTTTTTAAACAATTCTGGGTATCTCACATTTATTCTAAACAGCTCAGATCTCACCAAGAGAGATCTGAATCTCTTCCTAATTAAAAAGTTACATTCAATATAATCCAATTTTAATCTTCATGTAACACAAAATCCCCAGGTCAAAAGAGTTCTCAGCAGTAAAGATGCCCTAAAAGGAGCACTCTCAATCTAGAAAGGCCATGACAGTCAGGATATGCTAAATTAAGAGATAAGCTTTTTCCTGTTTATTGTACAATCATAACCAAGCATTGAAAATCAATAATCAGTGTTAATGATGATATAATTAAACTGTGAACTTCACCTAGAGATCAGAAACCAGAAGAATTGAATAAAAGGAGTTAAAAGAAAAACATTTGATAGAAACAGTAGATTGATGAATGATTAATGACTTATTAAGGCCATTTTGAATTCCTATGTAGAATAAAACTTGGAAAAGAATTCTAAAATTTGATAATATATTATTAATTAATTAGTACTGATACTAGGTTAAAAAATAAGGGAGAAGCAAACTATTTAAACACTAGATTCTCTAACTGGTTGTGATAAGTGTCCAGAAATGTAGACAAATCATAATGTCACAGCACAGAATATGGACAATCCTATTTCTGCCCCTACAAATTCAAAGTGGCTTTCTAAAAACAATGGATTGCTGCAATAAGAATAAAAATTAAGAGGGGAAAAAAGAAAAAAGAGTCCATGACCCTCCAAGTGGCTGAGAAATGTAGCCCTTTCATTTTAAGACTTACACACAATTTCTTTAAATAAGTACCTAATTTCAGGACAATTTTTCCTGTATGGCAAAAAGTCCTTATGTTATGAACTCTAAGTCAAAGTGTTTGAGATGTAGCTCTGAGCAAAGGAAGTGTTTCAAAGATCACAGGATGCCAACATAAAAAAAAGTTGAAAGAGAGGAAGTGTAAGTGTTCATAATGTGACTAGACACCCTTTCTTTAAAGTCTTATTCAGGAATTTTTAATACTAATATCAATTACTTCCAAGCTGAATTTATACACCTATTATCCTGTCTAGTGTGCTGGAAGAAAAGAAATGGGGCCTCGGAGAATTTAACCAAGATATTCATGAAAGAATTTGATCTTTGTCTGTTACTAAAGCGGATAAAAGAAATTTTATTTTAGTTAATTTTACATTTAAATCACTCTGTGACAGACTGTTAAGGAAGAGCCGAATGAATTTTTGGAGCGCTATTTAGTGAAAGAACAATATTTGAACCGAGCTTAAGCCAGAAGCGCCTTGGAGCGAATACAAACCCGTCTGATGACAAACGGAGGTTTATCGGTGTCTCTCCTGAATTCGAAAGGCCCGAGGCTCAGGTGGGCCAGTCTCTGTCTGGCCTCTTCCGAGAGCTCACACATGCGGCGCCTGGTGTAGGGCGACGGGGAGCGCGACGTGGAGGCGATGGTGGGCTGCTCGTAGCTCCTCACTGCCCAGCTCTGCCCGCCGTGCTCACGCCACGGAGAGCTTTGCTTTGGTGGCTTTGAGTGCGTTTTTCCGTTCGGGGTTGGATCATGCACCCGGCTCGAATCGGTCTAGAGCGAAGAAGAGAAATTATCTGATTTGACAGCATGTAGGACAAAGATGGCTGAACATCATGCAAATAAGGGATTAATAATTTTACCAGAAAGAGGTGCCATGGCAGATGAAGTTCTGCTCACAAAACTATAATCAAACTGCGATTTAAAAACCAACGTATTTACCATTTTCTCTGAAATCAAAAGGTTAAACACACAGTACTACATATTAAGTGTCTGATACTCACTCAATTAGCTTTCTCACACAGTTAGTGGAAATTGTAAAAATTAAATTGAATTTCATCACAAACTCCTTTAACACAAACTTTACCTGATTTAGACATATACAGATTTGGAGCATATTTTCATCTGTTTAAGCTTGTATTTTAAAATTCTTACCCTTTAAAACAAAATATATAAATCAAAATAGGAGCCTATTTAATAGTTTAAATTATATGCATTTAGAGTTGCCTGTAGTTTCAAAAGAAGTGCAACTACATTCCCTAAAATTTGTAATTTCTTGGATCTTGGTAAATTTACTCATTCTTTAAAGAGTTATAACCAAGAAGTAATGTTTAGTCGAGAAAAATAAAACCCTTCCTGTGAGAAATTATTTTTCAAGCTTGAGCTAGCTGACATTAGCCCTAANACTTGCCTTCAAGCCCTCTACACCCAGCCATGAGTGAGGCTGAGGTTGTGTGTTTGTTTCACATTAACATGGTCTGAATTTGGCAGCACAGAGACCACTCTTTCTCTGAACTCCACTTGTGCAGCTGACAGTGAGACAGAGCATGGACCCAGCCCACACAAAGCCAGACCTAATTCTTGAGGACTAATCTCAGTTTCCTCAGAAGCAGGCTGAGCTGCTCCTGGCTTACACCAGTTGTGAAACTGGACCTTCACTGCAACACCAGAAAATCCGACCTGCCATCAGTAACATATTAGATACTTTTAGGAACAGTTTAAATTTTAAATCAAATTGCTCTCTTTCAAGTCACCTTCACTGAAGCCAGTTTTCTGACTGACAATTTTCACGGATTTTTTATTCTCTTTCTGTCTTGATACATTTCATTTGCTAAATTTGGAAGAAACTTCTCATTGAAGTCATTAGCAATGCCACCAACAGGCCAAAGTCACCTAATTGTCTTTGCACACACCTTCCTGACAACCAAATGATGCTGCACCATTTTTCAACAGTGCAGCAAAAAAGGGAGGATATAAGAGTAACTTTACGTAATAGCTTGTGCCAGAAATCCAAACCAAAATTCCAATGTGTGAGACCAGAGAAGAGTGCTACTTCACCTCTAACTTTTCCTTGCAAAAGCAGCATTTCCAGGTTAATATATGTGATAGACTTTTCAACAAAAATCTTCATTTCCATTACTGTCAATGATACAGTTACGGAAAACAATTAAATTAATTGGTTTGGTTTTAATAATGTACCTTCTCTAACTTCACCTAGTTTTCACTGTCCTTAATTTTAAGTGTCAGTAACAAACG
The DNA here is from genome assembly GCA_013400915.1 of Pardalotus punctatus. Lineage (NCBI taxonomy): Eukaryota > Metazoa > Chordata > Aves > Passeriformes > Pardalotidae > Pardalotus > Pardalotus punctatus. The sequence goes on from VZTX01011820.1 coordinate 704,128, forward strand.
GTGAGAAGGCATCTTCCCATGTACAAATACACCAGGGACTGACACTTCAGCTGATCACAGAACACAGCAGCTGATAATTCTTTCAGATTCAAGGAACTCTCAGCATCTACTGTCATGCACCAAACTCACTCTTTACTCATACTTGATTAAAAATTTAATCAAGTTGTCAAGCACCCATGATACCTGCTTTAACCACAACAAAAGAATGAGAAAAGTTTGAAGTGAGCAGCACATGCAAAAATTGGAAGTAAGGCTATCAATATTAAATCTAGAAATTAAATTGCAAACAATTAAATTATGCTAACCTGTGTGTGACTCTTTCCTGAGCTTAACAGACAGTCTGTAATAACGGAGATTGTAGAAAATCTCAATTTTGGTGCAATTCCCTAGAAGAGAGACAATAATTGAACATCAAGCTCCAACTCAAGATAAAGGGTATCAAAGAGGTAAATGTCACCTAATGTAACAAACCATTCCTAATTTTCAGCCATTTCCTTTGTTAATTTCAGCCTTTAATAAAGATAATTAGAAAAGACAGAACAGCAATGGTAAATGTCAAGATGCTAACATTTGCATTTCTGACAATTCAATTACAGATGATTACACTGCTTTCGTACAACAATTAAGGTCTGACTTTTATTTTAATACAATTTTTTTGTCAAAAGCACATTTAAAGATTTTTCATGCCATGCTATATGACATCAATAAAAATTTCAGTCATGCTCTAGAAGTTTCATTTATGCTAACTTTGTAAACTTGTTTGAGAATAGTCTCAGTTGTGCCATCTCTTTTGTAAAAACATTTTGCTTAATTAGTCAATCATACTGCAAATAACTATTCATTTGTAACACTGTGACTAAGAATACCCTTCAATCTGTAATTGTTAGAGTAGTTTGATTTCTGTGGATGTCTCCCTTGTTCCATAACCATGTTCCACCCCCTCACAGTCCCCTCCTGCCCATGGGGCAGCTCTAGTTTGTCCCATTTGGAATCCAGTGAGGTCCAGCTGGGCTTCCTGGTCAAGCACAGCACACAGTAATGGCCAGCAGGTCCCTCCACTTTTACAGGATTAGCAGCTTCTGTTCCACTCACCTTCTTTTACTGCAGCCATGGCTAGGAACATAACACCTCAGAAAACTATTGCCTTTCAAATTCACTGAGCATTGGCCAAAGCATTCAAAATTTACTGTGTGTAAAGGACAGGGATTATGACACACAAGCATTATTTCCCAAAACAGCAGCATTAAAAAAGGCATAAAAGAACTAAATGCCACATATGCTATAAACAAGTGGCAATCATCTGTGTGCATCTTATACAGCTCTGCAGAATCCAAGAGAGAATCAAGTGCCCCCAGAAATTTCTTCCCTCTCTTCTCCTTCTCTCAACATGGACAGAACTTGCTGCCCTGTGGCATCTGAGTGCATGGGCATTTGTGCACACAAACCCACAAAATCACTGAGACATGAAAACGAGCTGGGTATGTTTGTGACTCTGTCCCACATTTGTAAGAATTAGCAGGAACTTCATGAGTGAAGTCTATTGATGAATTAAACTATTCTCTACCACCTGCCTAAACACTGATTTCCCATTAGGGAATATGATCTGGCTCCAGGACAGATTATGGAAATGAAAAGACAAAAATGCCAAGAAAGCTCAGTCATAGCAATTAACAGAGTCCAGGATTCAATCAAGTCAAGTTATGGCATATAAAAGAGGTTTTAAATCTGATCATCTTCAATCAATTTGATTTTATTACTAATGAATTGTCAAGTGCTATCAACAATTTAAAAAAGGACACATCAGAATTAGTAAGTCTACTATAAAATGCAACAATAGGGCACCTACTGCTCTTACAGAGACTGGAAATGATTACAAAATTGTTAAGTGCTCATACCTAAAAAATGACACAAACTATGGCTTCTTCAGAGAAATAGTTTGTGGAGAGGGAATACGGGATGGCATTCAAATGCACAGGCATGGATATGTCAAAAGCAACTCACAGGCCAAAAGCCATCAGAGGACTTGCTATGTTTTCTCCAGTTCCCAAAATAGGGATTGCTGAAGGATATTCAACTTAGTATTACGTAAAGACTCTCATATAGCCCCAAACACATTTGTAAATGAAAATCCAGCTGGAAAGTTTTTGGGATCTCTTCTTCTGCCTTCTGTAGACACCACTGGCTTAATGGTGTCTACAGCCCTGAGCAGTCCCTGCACCAATCACTAAAAAGAAGGGACACAATAGCAATTTGATCATAGAAAAAGGATAAAGGTGGTTAATATTTAGAAGAATACAAGTCTAATATGTGTTTTTGACTGTAAAGGAGCATGAGTACAACTCTAGCTTAAAAAAGTATATATGAATACAACAGAAGGTCTTATACTGGCATGCTAGTGGAAGATAGTACAGCCAAAAAGAAACTGTTTTAAGCAATGTGGCAAATACTGCATGAAGGTGGGGAACAGAGATAAGAACATCTGTAAGAAATCCCTACCACAGTCCAGGCAGAAACATATTGTGAAAGGCAAAGGTTGCAGAGAAACACAGAAGAGCCAGCAAGAGCCTCAGCTGGGCAACACCAGACCAAGAGAGATAACTCGAGGCATGTCTTGCACGCACTCTGAGTTTGTAAACCTCTAAGACATTTAGCCAGAGACATTATCAGCCAAGTGCCAGACTTCTGGAGGAGTTCTGATCCTCTCGACTTGGGATTCCTTCCAACTGGCAGATTAGCAGTGTTAATCAGACACTGCTTGTCACTGCCTATCTGAACTCCACAACCGTAACCTTGCTGTTGCTACCTCTATTTTTTTAATAAAAGATAAATTTATTGGGAATCAAAGTGCCACTGAAGCACAGCTGCCATTCAAAAATATTCAACACCTCAGTTGGCTATAAATAACTTTTCATGTGGGAAGAACATGGCTTCAGTAGCACAGGAATAATGTGAGGGTTCTCACAACACTTCCTTTTGCTTAGCATTCACATCCAGTGCTTCATCCTGACAGACTTAGCAGGAGACACTTGCCAGTAAAGCTCAGGGAACACTGGAAGATGGAGGCACTTGAGACTGCATTTCTACTGGAGGTAAAATCTTTTCACAGTTATTCCATTTGGCAAGCTAGGAGAAGTTCCTTTTGGGAGCTTCCCTCCAATGCTATCAAGCACAGCTTCTGCATTATTCCTGAAAAGGGGGTCACTATGCCAAAATACTCTCTTAAACTGTACTTTCAGCTATGGAGATGGAACGCAGCAACAAAGGCTCCTGCAGTCCCTGTTCCAGGGCAGAGATGGATTTCATTTACCTTGCTCCCAAGGACATGGAAGTACATTTGTGCTTTACATCAGTCAACTTTTTAAGGTTACTACACAGTCATCATTCATCAGCTACACATCCAAATTACTCTGACCACATCTTCTCACAGCTTAAAAGTTATGGCACCTTCTCTTTATTAGAAAACACATAATTTTTGTTTTAAAGAACTCAGTTTGACAAAAACCATCAAACTCCTTTAGTGGCTGTGCTCCTACAAAGACTCACTACATTCCCTTCACAAAAAATCTAAAAACATGTAGCTAATACCACCTCATTTACTACTACCTCCCTATTTCTCAACACCAGGAAAGCACCTATTCTATGAGCAGTATGAAAGCAAAACAGTCCCACCCCATCTCTTGAGCCACACCATGATGTATGGCACGAGCCATATCAAAGAGATGCTTTGCCCAAAACAGAATGGCTGTTTTTGCAGGGACAGTTTAATCTGCTGCAGAATCAGACATTTTGTAGCACAAAATAACAACTTCAATTCATTCAAATGTAACACAGCATTAGACACCAAATTAGCACTTCTAATTGCAAGTGCCTGGGCAGTTTCCAGGTTGCCCTTTCAGGGGAAAGATTACACCAGCTAAAAGATACCAATGAACTTTAATCAGCATTTCCCTCCTCCCACCTACTTCTAGTCCAACCACAATGGACAGGGTAATCAAGCCCCTATCCAAATGTCCTGCCAATCTACCAGCAAAACTTAACCAAAAAAAACCCCACAAAACAAACCCCAAAACACATCATCACCATCCTCCTTAAAGAGCCTTCCCGGGTTATTCTGCTGACAATTAAGATTCAAGAGTCAAACTTTATGAAAGGGCATTGTGAAATGAATTAATTTTCATTTAATATGTGCTTGAGCCTTTATCTCCAGAAAATTAGCATTAATTCACTGCACTCATTCTGCCAATTAGCTGTTGTTCCAAAATGCTACAGAGAGGGACCAAGGAGGAGGGTTACATGGTTTATCTGTTGAGAACCATAGTCTATATGACATCTCCCTCTTCTCCTGCATCCTTTCAACCACCAGCTGCACCACAGATTAAACTGAATGGAGGCATGTCATGGTGCCACACTGCAAACCAAGTGGAAACTAACTTTTTCACATTAAATAATTTCTTGAAGCATTTTGAAAAAAGATTATACTTTCCCCAAAGTTCAACTGTGGATTTGTACATTCAACACCTTAAAATGGCAAAATCTGTCAGAAGTAATCGCTTTTCATTTGAAGCAGTTCAAGGGGTTTCTTCAGTGAAGCAGACTGTGTCATAAATACAATCCACAGACATTCACTCACTGTGAAAGACGGGGACCTCTTCATTAAAATCTCACGCTCTAAACCACGGTGCCCATGGGTAAGCTTAGGGTCAGGGAACAGGAAATCTCTTGTATTTTCTTCATGTGTAGCTAGAACTTTTCCCACTAAAAAGAAAATACATACTTTAATTGGAAAATAGACAAAGCCATACAGCACAGACACTACACACAGAGCCATGTTGAAACCAGGACAAATTTTGCTCTTTAAAAATTAACAGCATGGCTCTAAAACTCCTATCACACTAAGAAATAACCTCATCAAGTTAAATCAGCAGCAAAAATGTGCAGAATCTACTATGAAACTATGTTTCAATATTACTGAAAAGAAATTAAAGAAGATTGTGCTAACTGTTCTATAACAGACACATGAAAAGTTTTCTCTAGGCACCTGTTCAGTAATTTTCTTCTTTCCTTCCCTTCCATGCCACAGAAAAAATCAGTATTTTTTATGGCAGCCAATCCTTTATGAAAAGGATCATTTCACATTGCAGAATAGTAATAGTAGTAGTAAGAAAGAAACAGAAGCAACATCAAAATAATTATTTCAAGGTTTTATCAGTGTCCTGGCTTGCTAAAAAGAAAAATTACTTTTTCTTTACAGCGTAACCCTTAAACGTATATTGTTAAAAAATTTAGCTTGTGCTATTGCAGCCATCTTGTTAGCTTATGTTGGGCTGTATAACACCTATCTCTGAGCCCTGAAAATAAATTCCTTAGGAAAGATCTTTTCCCTTCCCATGAAAAAAATCCCCATTCACTCTATTTCTTCAAGTAAACAGTCTGGTGAGTCACCTGAGAGAAGCAATAGTTTCCTTGAAAGTACTAAGGACAAGTGACAGAGAATGCTTTTAATACTACAGTTTCCAAATGAGTCCTCTTTAAAACTTGACTTTATTTCCAATAAAATGCAGATTTACATTATTCATGGGAACACTTGAATTTCATTAAAATAGATTTTTATAATCACACAAACCAATAACAGAAGTATGACAAATCGCTATTTATTATCTTCACACATCCCAAGAGACCTGTAATACTTATAGTGAGGCTAAGAGTTTTCCCAATGGTCACCATTAAAATGGAAGGAAAAAAGTGTCATTCTGAGAACAAGATTATGCACCCTGAAATTTCACAGACAGCCTCTCTGCAACTGAATTGTGATGCAGTTAATAATTATGAACAGGATGATTTCAGTTTATTTTCCATTTTTATAATATTATCACTTTCCTAAGCCCGAGTATGGTACATTTCAATATTCAGTTATTATTCTCTTTCAAAAATGAGATCCTCTTGATCTATTAACATTTTATATTCAGAGGACTATTTGTTGAAGAGCTTTCTATGTTGTTTGTATGTTGGAAAAAGTGATTGTGCTGTAATGGGCAATGTCCTCCTGGAAATTCACCTATTAAACTGCATAATTTATGAAAAGACTGATACAATACCTGGAGGAACGAGCTGTATTAGTTCAAGTACTGCTGTGTCAACTAGAAGGGAAAGAAGTTTTTTCATGAGTTAAAAAACAACTAAAATGAAAATTCCCATAGTCAACGCCCTAGAAAAACAGATCACTGATTTAAGCTTCACAGCACTGTACATCTCTGCACTATTTCCACCACACCAATCATAAGATAAAATTAAGTACAGCTTGCATAAATATCACAGATGAACACAATGGCATTAGCAGGGTCCAAATGACAACACTGAATCTGACTTAGAACTTGGTAAGTTCTATCTGCTGCCAAGTTTGTCCTCTTTTAAAGAAGATTATGCAAGCTTTGCCCCTTTTCATATAAATTCCAGTGTCAGGGTGCATATTCCTGCAGTTTGAGTTCTGGTCAGTGCTTTCTCACTACAATTCATTATACACATGTGGCATGACATAATTTTCTTATAAAATGAAAAGAATAATTTTACAAAAATTGGAGGTTTATCCTTATATAATTTGAAAATTGATCAAATAAATGGCCATTTAAAGGAACCCACTACCAGATAACAAGCTGGATTTTCAATCACTTATGACTTTTTACCCTTTTCCTGTTCCAAAGCATGTAACATATATTTCTAGAGGCATTTTGTTAGATAACAGTGGCTACCCATTAGTTTTTCAGAGAACAGGCTCCTGATAGAAAAACTATCCCACACTTCAAACCTCCAAAACATCTTCAGAGCCCATACATGCATGACATCAATTGATACAACATAGTATACAAAAAACCAGAACTTACATTCCAGTAACTTCACAAGGTCTCCAGGATCAACTATATCAACAAATACCTAAAAAATAAATTAATAAATAGTAATAGTAATGCCATAGTCAAAGTAATTAGATGGACCTCTGTGAAAAGAGAAGGGAAAAAAAAACAAAAATCAATGCTCTTCCTTGCCAAGATGGTTGTCAAGGTCCTATCCCCTCTGGAAAAAGAAAGGATACTAAAATTATCATTTGGAACATGATCAAATTCATTGAAAGCCAGCAGTTCTGTCATATACTTTCTATCCATACAGAGTTACCTCTCTGTATGTAAGTAATGAACATAATTTATTGTGAAGAGTTGAAGATGTAGAGGTAAGTACTGTCTCAGAAAATTTCAAGAGAAAAACATAAATTGCTGAATGCACTACAACTCTGATAAATTAATGTTCTTTAATTTATTAGTAATGCTTTAAGCGTCACTTTCACGGAAGTGACAATTCATGTATAGGCTCCTCTTCAGGTTTTTTTAATTTGAATCCCACGTGAACAGATGGCAAGGAATAGCTGCACTGGATGGAGTGCATTACACTGAAAACAGCACTCAGTACATTCCCCTTAAGAAGTTTGTGGTGTGTCTGCCTTTCAAGAATGATGGTCTTTCCTACTCTTCAGTAGGTAGTGAAATTATCACTGTTTGTTTCTTACCCACTTCACCAGAGCATCACTGAAGTTTACTCAGCCTGGTTTTCAAAGTGCTGGGGAATGCTTAAAGGAAAAGAACTAGAAAGGGCAAAGTATTATTATTCATAGGTAGTCAAGAAGCCAGATCATATCTGTAAGCTACTGTGTTTCATTATCCCTGTGGTACTAATAATGAAGCTAGTAGGGACTCAGAATATGTGATAAACAACTATAAATTACAGGGCCACAGTACCAATCTGGGAATTTTGGTGACAAACCATGAAAAAAGTATCTCAAAGGGAGTAAGATGTCACCAAAAAGGCTTGAGCTGCTATTTTATCTTTCTACTAAATTAAGTTGACTCTCCTATATTGTACAGTCTTTGTTCTTCACCTTGCCATAATTTTTAGAACAAAAACATCCAGTCCCTTCCAAGCCAGCAAAACAGATACTGAGGAAGGACAGTTCAAAAAACAATCAACACACACCAGAAAGTCTCATCATATATTAGAATCTTCAGTACACATAATTGTCCAGTCCCCATATGGATAATACAGGCACACCCCTCCTTTGTGCTGAAGAGAAGCAGGAGTTAAAATACTGCACCACCCTCGGTGTGATTATTTGTGCTCATGGGTTTTGCAGAGAATTTTTGTGGAATTTGCAATGGGGTTTATTTGGGTTGTATCAGCTCTTGACATATCTTACCTTTTCAAACTGCAGTTTTTCTTGAAAGAATAGTGGAAACACTGCAGGGACACATTGAGTTTTTCTGTACTGCCCAAGTACAAAGACACTGAGATAAAGTTCCTGTTTGTCTTTCAGCAGCACTCCAGGACAAGTTATCTGTAGGAGTAACACACTCATTAAACAAACTGAACTTTAGCTAGACAAGTAATGGCTGTTTCCAAGATAAAAATGAAACAGTCAGGACTGAAATGGTTGATTTCTGAAAGTCAGAATATAACAGACTAGAGAGAAAAAAAATTCTTTTCTAAAGCAAATCTATTTGCACAGACTGGCCAGGAAAAATAGCCACAATTTAAAAATAACCAGGACCAAATTCTTCTTGCTTAAGTAAACACACTCCATTGTCTTCAACCAGAACTCAAACCCAAGGCCAAGGTTAATACACTTAAAGGAATGCACTGACTGGGTTAGACATCATCATCTTCTATAGGAAGACTCATGTAGAATGAAGCCTACATGATGGCAACCCCACCCAAACTTTAGCCTAACTACAGAATGAAGCTGGTAAATTTACATGCTTAGCTATCCATCCTCTGTGCAGCCACCAGCAAGGGCAAGTTTATTTGCAGATGTATTAACTTTGTGTTCTAATCTGTAAATTAAAAAAAGCAACTGTTTTTCCATTACTACCAGACACATTTCTTGCTTTCTCTGGGAAGTCTGCCCATCTTTAAACTCAAGGCAGGGAAGGCTTCTCCCTAGACTGCCACATACTGCCACAAATCTCTCAACTTTCTCTGCACAGCTCTTAAGTTCTTTAAGTAAGAAGCTGGTCTATTATTAAATCTCTGATGAACATCAGACATTCTTTCTTATGTTCTAATTGCAAGGACGTACACAACTCATTGCAAAACTATTTGCTATTTTCTCCAAGCCACATGGATTTATTCTATTTCCCAGACAGAGAATTGACAGCTTCCACTTAAGGTCTTGTGCTCATTTTTTATCTCAGTATTAGAAATATGAAGTTGTGTCTTCCAACATAAGGTTTCTGGAGAAAGTGTTCAGACTTTCAATTGCCAGGTAAAGAGACAATGGAGGAGAGTGATGGGAATTAAAATAAGTGGTTTGGTAACAGTCTCCTGCTCCCAAGTGAGCATTTTACTTGAGAAATCCTAACTGAATTTAAAAGAAAACTATATAAACAGCAGAAAAACAGCTTCGGGTGGAAGAAATAAAAGAAAACAATGTGTGATAGATCATTACACATAAAGTATAAGGCAAAAAAACAGTTCTCCTACTCATAAATATCTGAGAAGGAAAATAAAAGGTTTCTTCTCCATGTAAATGAGGGCTTCAAATCTGAAAGAAAAGTGCCAGAAAAATAGAAAACCCAATTGAAACAGTCTGTCAAGCATTAAACAGCTTGTATGACACTCGTGCAGTTGCAAGTGTGAACGGGAGTAAGAGAGACAGATTTCATTCATACAAGACAAGATCTCCCAAACTACATTCTGCACGTCATATCAGCTTTAGTTCTCACTTTTGTCTTCCACATTTTTGTAGAATTTACAACCATTTTTGGCTGGAGTCTTGTGCCTTTCACTTTAGAGAAGGCAATTAATGTCTGCCTGTTTACTGAGACAAAAAGTAAGAGATCTGAAGATACTGGAGTGGACAAAACTGCCAACAATAGGAGCCATTTTTTTGGGCTATCCTGTAAAAAGAAAACAAATTCTTACAAATGAGCATGTGGGTCAAGACAGCACACGTGGAACCTTGTGATTCTACCACCCCAGAAATAAACTGCAATTCATCACCTGGACTAGAGCACCAAATCTACGTGGCCATGTAACTTTAAAGCAGTTCCAAAAATGAATGGCACATGCATATCTGCTGTTCATGACACCTATTTCATAACACACAGAGCTGCGTAACACTTGAGAGACAAACTGAAGCTCTTATCTGACTGCAAACTGCCCCAGCAGGATGAGGGACTATTTTAAAGACCATAATAGTGTTATCTATGGATCAGCTAAGGAAGAGGGATATCAGTGCTGCAATTAACTGACCTCACAAGCAACCCGGAGGACTATGTGAAATTTCTAGGTCAGTGTTATCCTGGACATCTCTGCTGAAAGTTCCCAGGAGGATGGAAAATGTGTACCAGCCCTATTGTTGGGACATCATAAATAGGCATAAAGAAATCACTGAATTAAGCTCTTGGAAAGGAACAGAATTCTACTGATCTCAACCCTCTACAGCACTTATTACACATATTCCATGGCAGGATAAAGCAAACCAAAAAACCCCTTAGTCTTTAAGTAAGGCCTTCCATTTGAGAAGAGCAGCCTCTCAGAAATGAAGAAAACTACCAGCAAGACAAACCAAAGAGCTGGTGGGTTCATGTTGGAGAATATCTTGGAATTTCATTAAATTAAAGAGAATAAAACCCATCTGTATCCTAAAGCAAGGGAAAAACAAAGAGGACAGAACTTCTGACACAACTGGTCAGATTTCAAAGAGGGTTGAGAAATATGCAGAACACTGTAAAAGGGCAGGAAAATGGATTTGGAATCTCGACAAGACTTTGGTCACAAATAAAGCAAACAAGGAGAGAATTAATGGATGTAGCATAAATCAACCAAGATGTGAAAGCTAACAAATCTATGTCCCAAGCACAACTGAATATTTTGCCTTGGTTTTAACGATATTTAACACAGGAGAAAAAAGACAACTTAAAGAATTAAACAATGGAAACAAAAGTCACCCAATATGTACTAGGCTTGGACCATGAAGCCACAGGCTTCTTCTAAAATGTAACTGAAAATGTAAAATGTAATTAAAATTGAAAAATGTAATTTTCTTAAATGAAATGTAATGAAAACAGGGAAGGCAGAATCCGCTGAAAAATAACAAACACAAGGACAGTGTGAGACAGAAAGAGAGATCTGAAAAATGATAACCCCATTGACCAAAATATTTAAATATTCAAAAATAAGGAATAAAGATGTGGAGGAAAACATAACTAGAAAAAAGCCCAGCAGGGCATTTTCCGTAAAAATAGATCAATCAAGCAAAATTCTGTATTTTCTTGAAAATCTGTTTTCTGGATAAAGGATATCATATAGTGCCATGAGAAATTATTATTTATGATGAAGAAGATAAGAGTAGTTGGTAGAGGAGTTACTATAAAAGGTGGTACAGAACTGGCCAAAGGACAGCATCAATAATGTGCAAAAACTAGGAGGCATCAAACCGAGGCTACCATTAAAAACATTCTCTCTGTATATTGGGGTTCATGCCTTTTAACATTTTTAATGACCCTGACTCATAGTAAGATATATATGACGAAAGTTGGACTTTTTTTCCCTACATCATCTAAGGCAAAAGCAAGATCCCATTTGGAATACAGGGTTCAATTCTGTCCCTGATCAATGCACATTCAAAGTGGAAGAGTAGTTCCCGTCCCTAAGATGGTCAGAAGGCTGGTGAGTCCATCACACAAAACACTACCAAAAGAACCAGCAGACAAAGATCAATCGGGAAATGAAAGAACTGCTGCCCAAAAAATACATCAAGCGAGCAAACACCAAGGAAAGAAAAAATTCCTGAAGTGAAAAGCCAAGCTTTGACATTTGTGTAAGGGCAGTCTCTTTCCATTCTTATTTGTAGCCTCGAGAGCAGGGTAAATAACAAATAGCCCACAACTGAAAACCTGACCATGGGGACATGTCTTCCCTGTACTCTCTCCTGGCACAGGAATAGTTCACAGCCAGTGGGAACAGAAAAGGAAAGCACATCGATCCGCTCCAGGAAGCAAGCAGGTCTTGGCATTGTGGAGACAAACACCAGCTGTTGAGACAGCAGAGCAGCACCGCCAGGGTGACACCCTCACCATCCATGTGTGCAAATCCACAGCTCTGCTTCCGAGCAGCCACTCAAGTTTGGGAACAAGGGTAGCTAAGCAACCAGGAATACCCCGGCAATTTCCCAGTATGTACTTCCCGGATAATTTTGTGGATGGCATCTCATGTTTTCCTCTCAGCAGCAGGTATTGTTATATATATGGCAGGACTTGTTTTGGGTTACAGCAACCAGGGCATATGAAGCCACCAACTCCAGGGTAACAGGGCACTGTCTAACACAGCTACTTCTGAAAAGTTTTCAGGAGAAAGACACAGCTCCTTACTGTATTCCCAGCTTGGATATAAGCAGAAAACTTTGCAAAGTGCAAAGAGCATAATCCTAACAGGATTAACGTCAAAACTTGCCACTTTCACACCTTCTGACCTCACTTTGCACCATGTAACAACACCCAGGTGCTTCAGAGCTGCCCAGAGCCACATCCTGCCCCTCACAGGGCTGCATTTGCCATGCACAAGCCGCTCTTTCCTGGGATTTCTTTAGGTTTTGTTTTTTTGGTTTTTTGTTTGTTTGGTTTTTTTCCCGACAGTGATTTCCCCTACACCATACAGCTTCCCAAGAATCAGTGGCCCCTAAAAAACACATTTTCCACAAGAAAATGAGAACTCTGAAGCGGCACGGCTGCCGCTAACACCAACGGGGGATGGCGGGGGCACAGGGACGAACACCCCCACACACACAACTTTTCCACAAGAAAATGGGAGCTGTGGAGGGGCACGGCTGCTGCAACACCAAGGGAGGGGCTCAGGCCCCGCTGCCGGAGGATGGCCACACTGAGGGGCTGGAACGCCGGACGGAGCGCGGTCCCCGGGCCCG